>BLSH010312657.1:14381-38374 GCA_018402905.1 Glandirana rugosa
GAGGTTTTTGAGACACGGGGGAAATGAAACGTCCTTCAGTGGTTGGTGTATCTGAGGGATAGATTGTTATTTTGGGGCCCGGGTCTACCAGAGGGTCCGCTTATGGAATTGGTGAACGGCTGGCGGCTAGCCGTAAACTGCCGCCGTTTCACCGAGACATTCCGCTTAGCGGCAGTATACTGCCGCCGGCGATCTAGCGCGTGTCACTCGCGCGCGCGTGGCGGTCTCCGCGCGGGCGTGCGAGTGACACAGGCCCCTCCCGGTCCCTCGCCCACGCCGCCTCAGCTAGAGGCGGCCGGTGGGCGCTTCGGGGGGGGTCTCACTTTCTTGCCTCCAGGTACAGTGAAGGGGTTAACCTGCAGGGGGCGCTCTAAGGGTTAACTATGTTCCCTGGGCGTGTTATAACTGTGGGGGGACTGCCCTAGCTGGGGAAGGGAAGTGGTCACAGCCTCCATGAACAGGAAGGCTGTCATCACAGCCCTACCCCCTTGTTTACATACATGGACCTCCGTTCTTTCACTCTGGGGGGGGCTTCGCGGGTGGCCGGCGGAGATCGACTCCGCCGCACCCGCTCCCTGGCCCTCCCCGGACACAGTGAGCGTGCGGGCGCGCCTCTGGCGGTGCGCGCGCGCTCACTGTGCGCGATCTAGCGGCCGCCGTCATATGACGGCGATTCGCCTTACAGAGCCACTTTGCCGCCGTCAAATGCCGATCGGCGGTCGGCAAGTGGTTAAGGTATTCGCCTGGGAGACCATCTGGGCCCGGGGTTTTATTGTTAGATAGGGAGTCTATGTGGTTGGTGACTTCCTGCAAAGTAAAGGGGGCACAGAGTTTTTGGAGTTGGGTCAGATTTAGTTTGGGGAGTTTGATCCAAGAGAGGACGTCCTGAATGGCTGCGGGAGAAGGTTGGGGGGTTAGTGGGTCTGATTTCAGGTTATAGAGTGATTCATAATATGTGCTAAATGCGTTGGCTATGTCTTGGGGGTTAACGATTTTAGCTTTGGTTTTGGGGTGGAACAGGAAGGGTATTTTGACTTTAGTATGGGCGGCTCTGAGACGCTCAGCCATGCGCTTTCCTGCCTTATTGTTAGTGGAATAGGCTACAGCCTTGAGCTTCCTATGTGCTTTCTCGTAGTTGTCAAGGAGAAGCATGTGTAGTTCCTGCCTGAGGGCGATTAATTTTAATTTAAGGGTGTTGCTGGGGGCAATTTTATTTTGGTTTTCTATACTTTTAATTGATTCAGTGACCTCGTAAAGACGCTGCATCCTCCTCTTTTTAGCTTGTGCACTTAATTTTATATACACTCCTCTGATGAAGGCTTTGTGGGCTTGCCACAAAGTCGCTGTTTTGTCAACAGAGCCAGTGTTTAAAGCAAAAAACTCCCTGAGATTTGACTGAAGCTCTTCCGCATGGGGTGAGGATCTCATAAGTTTCACATTAGCCCCCTAGATGTTTGGGCTGGGGGGTAGTAGTTTTGGACAAAAGGAGAGAGATATCGGGGCATGATCTGACCAGGTAATCTGTTCTATGGTTGATCCGGTGGCTTGTTGCAGAGACTGTGTGTCTAATAGGAATAGATCAATTCTCGAATAAGTGTTGTGGGCCACAGAGTGGAAGGAATAGTCAACTTCTGTGGGGTGGTGGTAGCAACGCCAGGCGTCGTAAAGGTCGTTCACTCTGAGGTAGGACTGCATTGGGGAGGCAAACCTACTGTTCCTGTTGGAAGCGTGAATTAAAAAGTCAGGGGCTAGGTTAAAATCACCGCAGAGAAGCAACATTCCTTTTTAGATCTTACGGATTTTCTTTTGAGTTTGTTGAGGAATGCAATCTGATGGGAGTTTGGTGCATAGATACAGGTGAGCGTGACTAAAGTAGAGTTCAGTTTACATACAAGGGTCAGGTACCGACCTTCTGGGTCCGAGATTTCTTGGATCAAATCAAAGTCGATAGTGTTTCTGATTAGCATGGCCACTCCTCTTTTTTTTCAGCACTGTTGGCAAGGAAAATGTGGGGAAACAGTTTATGTGTGAGTCTTGGTGCCTCTTTAGCTTTAAAGTGTGTTTCCTGAACACAGACGATGTCTCCACCTAGTTTCATGGCGGTTTGCTATAAAGATGCTCTTTTGGTCGGATGATTTAGGCCTTTGGTGTTGATGGAAACAAGTTTAATGTTCATGATTATAGAGGAGGTTGATCAGTGCATGCGTTGGGTACTCACGTTTGGAGATACAAGTTCCATCCGGGGTTGTCAGGTCATATACCTCAGCTACTGAAGTTGGCGGGCGTCCTTGGTGGTATGCGGTGTCTCCTTGGTTCCTCATCCGAGTGTAGAAGAGGGAGGTGATGGGAGGGGAGATAGAAGGAAAAAGTGAGAGAGGAAACAGGAAAAAAATAAACATAACTGTGCAGCTGGCGAAGAGCAGGTGCAGCTGCATGTTAACAAGTGGGGTAACTGTCCCAACAGGTTTAACACTGCAGGGGTAGGCTGGAGGATTGAAGGAGAGGTCGTAGATAATTTGTTGCTCAAAGGGGACCCTTTCAAAATTTAGGATGGTACTTGCAGCTTTCTTTGTGCCACAGTGGTGGTGTCGGATTTCAAACTTTCTTAAGGCTATGTGGAGGGAATGGATTAGGTATGATACCCCATTCCTTGAGGAGGGCAAGCCCAGAGTCAAGGGAAGATATAGTAAATTATTTACCATTCCTTTCAATAGAGAGTTTTGCAGGGTGGCTCCACTTATACCCAATGCCTTGGTTGCGTAAGGATTTAGTGATAGTGTTGAGCTGACGTCTCAGGTCCATGGTAAACTTGGACAGGTCAGGATACATCTGTATAGCTTTGTAGGGCTCAGGGAGTTTGCCTAGGGCCCTTGATTTCCGCAGTGCCATATCCTTAGTTGTATAAAAGTGTACACGTAGTAACACATCTCTGGGGGTTGTGTCGGGGAGGTAGGGTGGCTTTGGGATCCGATGGATCAGGTCAATAGACAGCTCAATAGGTTGGAGGTCAGGGAGGATTGCCCTAAACAGATTTGTAGCAAATTGGATTAAATCCTGCTGCTGGACTATTTCGGGGATCCCCCTGAGCTTAACGTTGTTTCTTCTGCTGCGGTCTTCTAAGTCCGCTATGTTAGCGCAAAGCCAGTGTCTCTCTTCCACCCCTTCCCCATTAGCGTCAACTAAGTAATTGACTGTATATGTAATGTCACTGATTGCGTTCTCGACTGTGTGCACCCTTTCCCCCCAGTGAGGTTAGCTCAGAAGAGAG
The DNA here is from genome assembly GCA_018402905.1 of Glandirana rugosa. Lineage (NCBI taxonomy): Eukaryota > Metazoa > Chordata > Amphibia > Anura > Ranidae > Glandirana > Glandirana rugosa. Next base: position 17,650 of record BLSH010312657.1, read on the forward strand.
TCTGTGGGTGAGGGTGGAGATGTCAGCATGGAGTGATTGCTGCAGTGAGATCAGCATTTCTTTGAGAAGTGTGTCCATTACTGGCTGATTGCTAGTAGGAAATGCAGCTATGGATGTGCTGGGTGCAGCACTGTGGATGGGTAGGGGAGGCCCCTGACTTACCAGGCCGCATGGCAGGTCTTCCATCCGCATCCGTAACTTCGCTGGGCTGTTACACATCGGGCTGGCGGATTGGGGCGAACGGCGGGTCGGGGATGTCCCTGGGGATCTGTGAAGCGTTCGGTCGTCCGGCAAGTCAATATAGTGGTTGTCGGCTGAGGCTTCTGCTAGCAGGCCTTCGGTGCCAACGCCATCTTGAGAGCTGCCTCGTAGAGTGGAGCTGAAAAACTCTGTTAGCTTCTGGGGTTTCCGGTTCTCCTTTCTCTTCCTCGACATTCCTCTCCAGGTTGGGGAAGGAGACCGGAGAGAATTGGGTAATCACTCTGTATCTTTCTCAGGCAGCCTGAGCTCTAGAAGCTTGCGGCCATCAGCAGCACGCACAAACAACACCCCTCTAGTTCTCTTTAAGTATGCAACTAAGTATAAGTAAAAGGATAAGTGTACCTTTCTAAAAAAAAATAATAAATGCACATCTTTTTTGCAAGTAAAAAGAGCCAATTTTATAGGAGTGCAATCTCAGGCTCCTGCAGACTGTGTATGTAGCTGTCTGTCTGTATCTTATATAAGCAGGCATTTACTAAATGACAAGAAGCATCATTTAACTACCTGGAGCGCTCATCAGTGCCCTGATAGGTCATTGAGAACTACAAGCCCTCAGCTGCAAAGGGTGTCAGTACTTATAGTTCATTCATTCACAGAACTCTGTAAAATAATGTTGCAGTTGTGTGGGTGGAGCCCCGCATGGCCGCATTCTTTTTAAATTGTGACAGTGGTTGCAGGAAAAGATCCACGACCCACTGTCACAATTAGAAGGGAGATCAGGAAGAGGCTGCAAGAGTGGGAACATGCTACATGTTCCACCCTAAAAACTGGTGGAACATGTGACACATACCCAAAGATGAATGTAACCTTTAGGCTGGGTTCACACTAGTGCAAATTGAATGCGGGTTTCCCCACATCCAATTCGCATCTTAGGAGATTGTGACCAGCTCTCTATGGAGCCGGTTAACACATCTCTGGAGCGTCTCTGGTGTAATTTGCACAGGGGTCCTGTGCATCTCTTGGTCTGTTTCCGGTCCAAATTTAGCCAACTATTCAGGCTGAAATCGGACCTGACATACAGTAAAGGCTGGTGAAGTTTTAGGATGGGGTCGCCAGACCCTGCTCTTCCTTTTTGACCCCACCCACTTCTCATAAGCCACACTCCTTATATTATCCCCCCACTCTGTTCCCTGTATTGCACCCATAGTATCAGGAGTATACAGCCCAGCATCACAGATAGGGTATACAGCCCAGCATCACAGATATGGTATACAGCTCAGCATCACAAATAGGGTATACTTTCAAGCATCACAGATACGATATACAGCCCAGCATCACAGATATGGTATACAGCCCAGCATCACAGATATGGTATACAGCCCAGCATCACAGATAGGGTATACAGCCCAGCCCCACAGATACGGTATACTGCCCAGCATCACAGATACGGTATACAGCCCAGCATCACAAATACAGTATACAGTCCAGCATTACAGACACAGTATACAGCCCGGCATCACAGATACAGTATACAGCCCAGCATCACAGATACGGTATATGGCCCAGCATCACCAATACTGTATACGGCCCAGTATCACCGATATGTTATACAGCCAAGCACTCTCTCAGAACCTACCAATCTGGCTGAGAGATGAAAGATAGCACCGCTCGGGCCATGCATTAAATCCACTGAGCCGCCGCATCACTTCCGGTTTCCCACTGGCACAGAGAAATCGGAAGTAATGCCACAGCTCCAAAGGAAAGCACTGCTCATGTCTTACGGCAGTGCCAATCAAAACCAAGTCATAAAAAAGAATGACACTATTGGGAGTGTTGCAGCGCACTGCTTTGCCCAAACAATGCAGGACAAAACCAGGCCAATGAAGCGTCTCATCTGCAATCACATGATTGCATAAATGTCACACTTCCCATAGTGTCCGGTACCTGGCCCAAACACAGTGCACTTAAAGGACCTTTTTTTTTTAAAGGACCTTTTTTTTTTGTCTAGCTTTGGGGGACGGCACCCATGCGCCCCCTATGGATGGGCCGCCACTGCTGAAACGGTGAATGGTGATGCACTGGACCCCTGCTGTGAACCATGCCGTGCTGTGGTGTGAACCCAGCCTTAACCACTTGCCAACCAGCCTCCATCATTATACTGGGCAGGTTGTCTCGTTCCCGTGAATCGCTGTAGTTGTATGTCAGTCGTGGGAACGGGTACTGTGGGCGTGTGCCCACTGGCCAGCGGGGGAGCAAATCAGCAAGTGGGGCAGACTCGATATCCGCTGGCCACCCACAATCATTCCCCGCAATGACAGAATGGGGATCTGCCTTTGTAAACAATATCACATAGATCCTGTCTTTCTGCTATGCAGGAAGACAGATCTGTGTGTTTCCCCAGGTAGCCCATCCCCCATACAGTTAGAACACACCTGTAGGGAGCACATTTAACCCCTTGATCACCCCTAGTATTAACCCCTTCCCTGCCAGTGTCATTTATATTTTATATCACTGATCACTGTATAAATGCCACTGGTCGCAGTCCCGCTAAAAAATTGCTGATCACTGCCATTACTAGTAAAAAACAATAAATAATACAAATTCCATAAATCTATTCCCTATTTTGTAGACGCTATAACTTTTGCGCAAACCAATCAATATTCACTTATTGTGATTTTATTTGCCAAACATATGTAGAAGAATACATATTGGCCTAAACTGATGAAGAAATTTGTTTTTTTACATTTTTTTTTGGATATTTTTTTGTTTATAGTGCAAAAAATAAAAATCGCAGAGGTGATAAAATACTACCAAAAGAAAGCTCTATTTGTGGGAAAAAAAGGACATGTACAATGTCGCACAACCTCGCAATTGTCAGTTAAAGCGACACAGTGCCGTATTGCAAAAAATAGCCTAGTTATTAAGTGGGAAATCCTTCTGGTCCTTAAGTGGTTAAAGAGGTCCTAAAGAAAAAAATCCTGCACAGACCCATAACTGATGGCTCAACATAACCAAAAAGACCTATTGTGCAAACAAAACTTACATTGAAATATAAATCTAAACGTATTAGTTGCCCGCCTTTTCCTGGTAATAGATTGCCTAAGCCTAAAAAGATGCATTATGAAAACTTGAGATCTTCTCTCGTTAATCTGTCTAGTTTAGAAATTTTAGGTAGAGGAAGCCTAAAGACATCAATCTCTTAGATATGGAAAGCCTATATAATGTTTGACCAGGGAAACCTGGGGATCTAATTTAAAAGATTTTGTCAATGTAATGTAATACGACATTATATAGAGTCCTAAAAAATGAAATAACCTAAGCATTTTCAAGGAACAATAAGAGTTGGTGTGACCACAGGGTGACACTGTGGACACACTGGTATTACTACAACGTGCCACGTCCAATTGAATAGAACAAACATGGAAGTTGTAAAGACAGTATGGACAGTATTTAATTATTTTTTCTTTCTCATTAAAGGTTACAACAACAAGGGAAATATATAAAAGGCAATGCACCAAATGGGTTCGGATATCCCCCCAAAAAGAAAACGGCATACTGATTTCTTGAAATAGAAGCTCAGAAGATCTCTATACAGTTGAGATATGTGGGGACTCCATAACCTGAAACCATTTTGCGCAAAATGTTTTGAGACTATGCACTTCCTCAGGAGCTCTTAGGGTGCCTATGTATATCCACACATTGAAGGATTGGTGGGAGTACAGGGACCGGTGACAAGCTCAGAGCCTCAGGTGAATGTGGGGGTGCACCTAAATTGGATCTAAGGAGGGGTTGGACTGCTAGCCATTGAGAGAAACTCATATTTCTAACACAACAGCCCAGGTATCATATTATCACTGTGACCAAACACAGTGAACACATGTAAACACAGCAGTTATGAATGGCTTTTATTCATGAAAGTTTGCTTACCATTTTGATCTCTGTGATCGATCACAGTGATCACATAGTACAGATCCATTCACGGTGGCCCTGTACCATTTAATAACTATAGCCGATCACAGCAATCATAATAGTAAGCAAACTGTAATTAATGAAAGCCATTTATGACAGTTAAAATGATTGCTGTTACAGTAATCATCACTGTAACAAGCAATCACAAAAAATAAAAATTGTAAAAAAAAGTTATAAATAATATTTTAATATTTTTTATACATATACTGTATTAATTTTTACACACTGTCATCAGTCAGTGTCCCTAATAACTGCCACGCCAGTCAAAGTGTCCCTCTTCACCACCATATCTGCCTTGTTGTCCCTGATCATCATCACACCAAATGCAGTTCCCCTAATCACCACCACACCAGTTACAATATCCCTGATCACCGCTACAGTAGTTAGTGTCCCTGATCACCAGCACAACAGTAACAGTATACCTAATCACCTCCACACCAGTTACAGTGTCTCGGGTCACCACCACATCAGTTACAGTGTCCCTGTCTGATCATGGCCACACCAGTCAAAGTATCCATAATCACCAGCATACCAGTTACCATATCCATGATCACCACCCCATCAGGTTGATATCCCTGATCACCACCACACCAGTCCTATTTTCCTTAATCACCACAAAACCAGTTACAGTGTCCCTGATCACCACCACACCAGTTACAGTGACCCTGATCACCCCCACATCAGTTACAGTGACCCTGATTACCACCACATCAGTTACAGTGACCCTGATTACCACCACATCAGTTTCAGTGACCCTGATCACCACCACATCAGTTACAGTAACCCTGATCACTGCCACCCCAGTTACAGTGTACCTGATGACTTCCACAGCAATCACAGTGCCTGTCAGAAAGATCACCAGCATAATACCCCTCAGGAAAGGCCCATCTGAGAACTTCCAGTCCGGCTAGCACGCGTGTGCGCGAGTTCCGGAGCCAAACGGGCCATTTAAACCCTGCTGATGCTCAGAATGGATGTTGTCTGATCTATAGCATTACCCGTGTTTACCTGCTATCTGCCATCTGTTCCTGCTTGTTTACCTGACCCAGCTTGCTTGACACCTCTGATATCCGACTGCCCCCGAACCCGGCTTGTCTTGACCACTCCTCTGCCTGATCCTCTGTACCTCGCTGCCAGCCCGTTGCTGAACCTGCCTGTCCCTGACTCCGCTGCTGTGCCTGTGTCCATCCGGGCTCCTCAAGTATCCTGCTCCATCAACAGCACCCTTCCAGCACATCTTCTGACCACCTGCTGGTTGATACTCCTGGACTTCTACAGGCACTCATACCTCACCAGGCTGACGTGGCCGCTGTCTCAACTCCAGTCATTCCTTGAACCGGAGTCATAGGAGAGGCCACCCCGACCATCAGGCTCACGACCTGGTATGTGACAGTGCCGCTGAGCACCTCCACAGCAGTAACTGTGTCACCATAAGCACTTGTTGACATGTACGATGCTCTCTGAAGAGCCATCCATGTTTGGAGCACTCTTCAGAGAGCATTTGTTAGGCAGTGAGGAGGCATTGTATAACCCCTTCACACACAAGATCATACACAAGCAACCCCATTTACTTGAATAGGTCAGGTTTGGCAGACATACAAGGGGTATAATTCCTGCCACAGCTTCAAAGCTAAGCATCACAGTCTTGGCAAGTGTACACTCTCAGCTGATACTTCTGCAGCTAAAGGGGTAGCTGTTGAATGATGGTAAAATTGTGGCTCAACTGCAAGGTTTTACCCATCCCAACCCAGTGGCGGCTGGTGCTCAAAATTTTTTTGGGGGGCACAAACTGAAAAATTAAACTGTTAGTAATGCAGGACTGTAAATAGCCATATATCAGTTGATTATGTATCATCATTAGAGCTAGCTAAAATATTGAAAATATTAATGGTTAAGTCAACTGTTGCAAGAATGCAATAAATGTACCATGAATCAGTAGAATTTTTGAAAACAATAAACAACCTTTATTGTACAAAAAACAACAACAAAAAAAAACCTCTCAATCAGAGTAAAGGTAACTGAATACAAATGAATGCCACATTCTTATTCACACCAGTAGTACTATTTAAAAATTAATTTTGCTCTCCTTTCTTTCTGGCTTGCAAATTTCCAATGACCTTCTGGTTGAAGTCTGTCATCTCAGTCACCAGTCTCTTTTCCATCGACAGCATGGCCAATGCATTCAGCCTATCCTAGGTCATGGTATTTCTCAGAAAAGTCTTGATTCGTTTTAAGGTTGAGAAGCACCTCTCAGCTTCTGCTGTGGTCATGGGTGTGGTGATGAGGATCTTGAGCAGAGTGACAATCTCTCCAAAGATTTCTTCAACATTGTTCTCCAAAACATCTGGAATAGGTCCTCAGCACCACAACACTTTCTGAACTCCTCTTTACTGTAGATCAGACTAAGCTCTGTCTTCAGCTTACACCCATTAAGTACTGGATAGGCCTGCAAAGTCTTGCTTAGTGCATCCTCTGGAAATGTCACTGTATAATGTTGAAACCTGTCTGCTTGAAGCAAGGTGGCACTAACAAGGTGGTCTGTGAAGGAGAATTGTGCCATGGTGTGTAATAGTATAGAATCACAGACCTATAGAGTGAAGGATAAAAACAAAAATTGTGTAGTGATGACAACATGTCAATTTCATCTCTGTTAGCTCCCTGAACATCAGAAATGCATTAAACTTGACATATTTACTCATAATGCTTTGTCCATGTGTATGGAGTTCTGAGAAAATATTGCAGATCTCCCTTCATAACTTAAAACTGATCATTTTAAATGTTGCAGAGTGTCAACCTTTAAAATGTTCAGTTGTAAGTTATAAAGGGAGATCAGTTTCTGTTTTTTTGAATGCATAAATTCTCAGAACTCCATACACTTGGACAAGACACTCTTAGAAAACAGAGATGAAGGCTGTAATACTAATGTTATCCACTAGATGGAGTAACAAATCCTTTTAAATCACATCATCCTTAGATTCAAGTGTTACTAAACACACAACAGTAAAATCTGTCTGTATGTGCAGAATAGCATGCTAGTTATACTCACTGTGGGTTAAGGTGTTAATCCTCTGCATTGTGTAAAAAGAGTCTGATCATGTATGGACAGATCCTCCCCCCTCCTGCAGGGTCTCTTGGCAAGGCCACATAGTACAGGGTGGGGCATTTATATGGACACACCTTAATAAAATGGGAATGGTTGGTGATATTAACTTCCTGTTTGTGGCACATTAGTATATGTGAGGGGGGGAAACTTTTCAAGATGGGTGGTGACCATGGCGGCCATTTCGAAGTCAGCCATTTTGAATCCAACTTTTGTTTTTTCAATAGGAAGAGGGTCATGTGACACATCAAACTTATTGGGAATTTCACAAGAAAAACAATGGTGTGCTTGGTTTTAACGTGTGTTGATGTCCTGTGAACGCAGTAACCGGGTCATTGCAGCATATTTCAATGCAAGACAGCCTACGTGACCACCCATCTCCCATGCTACAGTTAGCAAACTGCTTGCTAAGTTTCATGAAACTGGTTCAGTGTTGGATTTGCCAACATGTGGACGCATGAAATCTGTCACTAATGAAGAAACATCAGTGGCTGTCCTAGCTTCATTCAGCAAGAGCCCACAGCGTAGCACTCGCCGCATGTCACTGGAGAGTGGCATTAGTCAAACATCCCTTCGGCGGATATTAGCTACTCACAAATGGCACCCTTACAAACTCCAGCTACTGCAGCATCTCAATGAAGATGACCCAGATCGGCGCACTGAATTTGCAGAATGGGCAAAACGAAAATTGGAACAGGACCCTCAGTTTACGCAGAAGATTTTGTTCAGTGATGAGGCAAACTTTTATGTGAATGGTGAAGTTAACAAACAAAACCACCGCTATTGGTCTGACACTAACCCACATTGGATAGATCCCTCCAAGACTGTTGGAACCAAAAAATTGATGGTATGGTGTGGTATATGGGGTACAAAGATAGTGGGGCCATTCTTCATCAATGGAAACCTCAAGGCCACTGGATATGGGAAATTGCTACATGATGATGTGTTTCCCTCTTTATGCACTGAAGCTGGCACGTTCCCTGAGTTTTTCCAGCAAGATGGTACACCACCACATTATGGGTGTGAGGTCCGAGCATTCCTAGATGAACAGTTTCCTGGAAAGTGGATTGGTCGTCGTTGGCCCGTTGAATGGCCCCCAAGGTCTCCCGATCTGACCCCCTTAGACTTTTATCTTTGGGGTCATCTGAAGGCAATTGTCTATGCTGTGAAGATACGAGATGTGGAACATCTGAAACTACGGATACTGGAAGCCTGTGCTAGCATTTCTCCTGCGCTGTTGCTATCAGTGTGTGAAGAGTGGGAGAAGAGGGTTGCATTGACAATCCAACACAATGGGCAGCACATTGAACACATTTTATAAGTGGTCAAATAACTAATGAAAGAATAAAGTTACGTTAAAACCAAGCACACCATTGTTTTTCTTGTGAAATTCCCAATAAATTTGATGTGTCACATGACCCTCTTCCTATTGAAAAAACAAAAGTTGGATTCAAAATGGCCGCCATGGTCACCACCCATCTTGAAAAGTTTCCCCCCTCACATATACTAATGTGCCACAAACAGGAAGTTAATATCACCAACCATTCCCATTTTATTAAGGTGTATCCATATAAATGGCCCACCCTGTAGTAGTCTCTATTGCTGGAGAGAACATTTCCTATTTTAGTTGATCTGTTCAGATCCCATGATATTGACATCACACATTGGGAGGGTGCATGTGATCAGCACAGGGCCAATCAGACAAGTCTTGGGTCTTGTATCATGATAGAATAATCGTAGGAGAAATGAAAACTCCTAATACAAGCTTTACTAGGAAGTGATAGAAGTCACATAATTGCTATATACAGCTCATTAAAAAAGGTATTTATCAGTTTATATTTAATAAAATAATTGCATTTCCATGTTCTGTATACTGTGTGAGACCAGATATAGTGAATGCAGGTACATGGGTTTAGTAACACTTTAATATTGCAAGAAAAATATTTTTCTTTCCAATCTTCATATCTATAAGAGGGAGCTATCAAAAAGACAAACATTGCAACAAATAAAAATTTACCTCGGCTGCAATGCGTTTATGGTCTTCTGGATCGAACAAGCATTGCCTCTTTGGTTGAGAACCCTCTTCACTGCTTTGGTAAACCAGGGATGGGAGAGAATCTCTGCAAAATGTATGAGTAATAATAATAAAAGTAATAATAAAAGCAACACCACATGGAAAAGGAGGAATAACAGCTGCTAGCTGATCTTCTGTACATCCTGCTGGAACTGCTGGATGCTCTCCTTAACCACTTGCCGACCGCCCGCCGCAGAGTGACGGCGGCAAGATGGCTCGTTATCGTGAACTGCCACCACAGGACGGCGGCCGCGATAACTAGCATTGTGAGAATGCGCGCACCGCCGGAGGCGCTCGTGCGCTCACTGTGTCCGGGGGGGCTGGGGAGTGGGTAGGGCAGACTCGATCACCGCTGGCTACCCGCGATGGCCCCCCAGCAGTGAAAGAATAGAGGTCTGTAAGTAAACACGGTCTCCATTCTGACAGAGGGGGAAGGGCTGTGATCACAGGCTTCCTGTATATGGAAGCTGTGATCACTCCCCTCCCCCTGCCAGCCCAGCACCAATACAGTTAGAACACAGTGAGGGAACACAGTTATCCCTTAGAGCACCCCCTCCAGGTTAACCCCTTCAGTGCCAATGGCATTTACACAGTAAGCAGTGCATTTTTAAAGCACTGATCGCTGTATAAATGCCAATGATCCCAAAAAAGTGTCAAAATGGTCCGACATGTCCGCCGCAATATCGCAGATCGCTGTCATTACTAGTAAAAAATAAAAAAAAAAATAAAAACCCCAGAAATTAATTCTCATCATCCGTAAACGCGGCAATTTTGGCACAAACCAATCAATAAACGCCTATTGTGATTTTTTTAACCAAAAATATGAGGAACAATATAAATCGGCCAAAACCGATAAAAAAAAAAAGGATATTTTATTTGGATTTGTATTTTAGCAAAAAGTAAGAAAGGCTGTTTTTTTGTGCAGGGGGGATCAAATACCACCAAAAGAAAGCTCTATTTGTGGGGAAAAAAGGATGCAAATTTTGTTTGGGTACAACTTTGCATGACCGCGCAATTGTTAGTTAAAGCGACGCAGTGCCGATTCGCAAAAAAGTGCTCTGGTCCTAAAGAGTGAAATCCTTCAGGGGCTGAAGTGGTTAATGTGGACTGAATCTATGTCCTTCTTCTGGAGTTTGGCATAGAGGAGGTCCACATGTGGCATGATGTTGTGAAAAAGGGTCAGAAAAAAATTAAAATCCTGATCCTCCAGCAGCATGGCAAAGGCTACTGCCTCTCTAACGGTAACAGAGTCAAAGTCATCGAAGTCTTGTATATTTTGAAAACAGCGGATAAGTTCCTCTTTCTGCTCAAACACTGTATTGACGGCATGGCTTTGGAAGTTCCATCTTACACTACTTGATGTTGGTAGTCTATGGGCAACTACTTTATCAAGAACCTCTGTGCGCTTGGCCGATCTTCCAAAAAAGCTGTTAAATCCTCCAAGGGTAGAAAAAAAAAATCTCACTTTTGGTATTTGAGAAGTGGCCTGCTACATTATTAGATTGAGCTGATGTGCATAGCAGTGGATGTAATGGGCATTTGGGCACATTTATCTTCCTTTGAACACCTGCAGTGGCACCCCTCATCACGCTGGCTCTATCATACGCTTGGGAGAATGACAGCAAGACACTCTTATAGTGCTGTAGCAATGGAATCCTCTGTCATTGAATGCAGAGAAATAAACTCAAAAATCTCTTCTGTATGTTGTTTTTGGCATCAATGTAGCGCAACACAAGCACAAGTTGGCAATGAGTGGCAACATCGGTGGTCTCGTCGGCCTGGATTGAGAGAAAATCGCTGCTCCATGCTTCTTGGATAATGTGCTCCTTCCCAACAGACAGTCCAATAGCTTGTTCTGCATGGTTTTCAAAGTTCCCTTAAACACAGTGGCATTCTCGAGGTGCTCTTTCAAAACTCCATCAAGAGAAGCAACAAAATCGATCAAGCCACAGAATATCCTGGGATTATCTGATGTCTCGCTCTCGTCATGGCCACGCAAAGATAGCTCAAATGCACAACAAAATATTGCACAGTCTATTATTCTAGACAGGATGGGGGTCATTTACTATATCGCGATTCTGCCTTCACGCAAATTTTAACGTGCAGAATCGCAAATTCGCATAATTAGCGCGTCCTGAGAATATTGCTTCATGTAGAGAGGTTTTCTGTTCTCATAACGCATGTTCTTACCAAAATTATGTCTAAATGTAGCATTTATGTGTAGGAGGGTTCCACCACTATTGCAAATTGTGTCACATGTTTCCTATGGGCAAGGACTATAATCAGCCTTAACATTTCCCATCCAGCAATAATTGCAGCTTCTTACCAAGGCAAATGCCCCAAAATGATAGATGTTCTATAGCAGAATGCTCACAGTACTGAGCCATAACAAACCTTCAAAACATATGGCATGGCAGGTTGTTCAATGGTTATCCAGCCTTCCACAGTACATCTGCATTGGTTCATTTATTGCACCCCTGAGACTTAGGACTGTTTGACATCACAGCAATGGATGCTCAATGAATGTGGCTAAGGGCTTAGCACTTCTGCTGAGCAAAGCTGGGGTTCATAGGTTCAAATCCCAAACATGCTACGTCCTGTAGAAAGGCTGTCAGCTCTTCCCGTGTTGTTAAACATAACTCATGTGCTTACCCAAGTTTTATATAAATGTAGCATTTATGTGGACGAGGGTTCCACCACCATTGCAAATCTTGCACATTCTGCGATCTTGCCAAAAGTATTGGGACACCTGCCTTAATACACACATGAACTTTAATAGCATCCCAATCTTAGTCTGTAGGGTTCAAATTTGATTTAGCCAAGCCTTTGCAGCTAAAGCAGTGCAGGGACCTTTTTTTCCCGCACCAGAATCAGATCGCATGGGTGTTCTCACTCCTGCGATCCGATTCCTATCAGAATCCACAATTAGCACTGCGATCTATGAACCAATCTGAGGGTGTCATTAATATTGTACTGACACCCGCAGCGGTTCACAGAAGGCAGTGTGAACTGCCTGTGGGAGAGGTGCGATGCAGGAACTGGTGCTGAAATCATGCTGGTTCCTGCATCGCACCAATTTGAACCTGGGCTAAGGCCGCTTTCACACTTGTGCGACCTGACTTTACCGCGATTTGGCGCAATTTTTTGATGTGATTTTGATGTGACTTGAAGCAATAGCTGTGTAATGCTGAGGTCTATCGACCTCAAGTTGCTTCAAAGTCAGACTACTTTGAAGTCGCACAGATATCAATGGTGCTCATTGAAAATTATCTTCAGGCCCCTTTCACACTTGTGTGACTTTTCCTGCGGCTTGGGACTGCAAAGTCACATGACAAGCCGTTCCCCATGATTTTCAATGAGTACCATTCATATCTGTGCGACCTCAAGTTGCAGTGACTTCAAAGTAGTCCCTGCACTACTTTGGTCCGACTTTGATGCGACTTGAGGTCCATAGACCTCAGGATTACACAGCTATTGCTTTGAGTCACATCAAAATCACTGCAAAACATTGCAGCAAAACATTGCGGCAAATCGCTGTAAAAACGCACACATTTCAAGTCGCACAAGTGTGAAAGAACAACCCCTGAAAAACAACCCCACACCATAATCCCCCCTCCTAATTTGGACCAGTGCACAAAGCAAGGTCCATAAAGACATGGATGAGTGAGTTTGGGGTGGAGGAACTTGACTGGCCTGTACAGAGTCCTGACCTCAACCTGATAGAACACCTTTGGGATGAATTAGAGTGGAGACTGCGAGCCAGGCCTTCTCGTCCAACATAAGTGCCTGACCTCACAAAAGTGCTTTGGGAAGAATGGTCAAACATTCCCATAGATGCACTTCTAAACCTTGTAGACAGCCTTCCCAGAAGAGTTGAAGCTGTTATAGCTGCAAAGGGTGGGCCAACTCAATATTGAACCCTACAGACTGGGACTGGGATGCCATTAAAGTTCATGAGCGTGTAAAGGCAGGCATTTTGACAATATTGTGTGGGCTAACACATTTGCAAATTGTAAGTGTTCTTGTTTATCAGGTGCAATCACTATAGAGTTAGGCAGACATGAAGAGACAGATTGAATGACACTGGTGGGCATGTACTTAAATTGGGCGTGTCGGTGTGCTAACAATACAACCTATGTTATATAAATGGCTGCAGGAGAGGGGCTGGTTTGCCCTGAGAAGAGGCCGTGCTATTTGCTGTGTTTTTTTTTTTTTTTGGGGGGGGGGGCTTATATTGTGCATAATGACAAACGCCCCATTTGGGCTGTTGACATTCTTGTGCATTTGTCCATCAAAAGTGTGGCTTTGCTGTCAATGTTGCGTATTGTTGCTGTCTGACCATGCATTCATGGTTTGGGAGCATCTGCTGACCTTCTACTCTTTGATCTCATTGCTTAATCATGTACACAGAAATGCATCTTACAGCAGAACCGTCACCAATGTATGTGTGTGGAATGTGGGGTGGTGGGTGGTCATGTTTGGAATATGCGTCTTTTTAATATTTTGTATTTTTTTTTTAAGAATGACTGTCTGTTTTTTTGTGGTTTTGTATAATCTTGCAGCTAAACATTTGTTGGTGGTTGGTGTCTGTTGAGAGTAGTTGTACTATGAAATGTGTAGTCTGCTATACACTGTGAAATTAACGCTATGTCCACTATAAAGCTTGGAAACATTTTAGATTGTAAGCTCCTATGAGCAGGGCCATTAGATCCCAATTGCTAAATGTTTGTTTAAATGTACCAACTAATATACTAATGCCACTAAATGAATGTACATAATTGTGTTGCTGCTATGCAAATAAATGTAAATTCTTGAGCTATTTTTTTCATTTGTTTTGGGGGGGAGCTGGGTTTGGAGAAGTGAACCATCTTGCTAATGACAAATTATGAGAAGGTGTAATCGTGGATTAAAAAAAAAAAAATCTCTTCAGCACACCTGCAAATAAATGATAAAGGTTGTTTAAATGGAGCCTTTTCTTTTAACAGGTCTGGAGAATTGGCTGAATTAGCATTGCATTCGGACCAAACTCACACAGGACCTTCTTTTTTTTTTTTTTTTTTTTTTCATGGATGTTCATGCCCATGCGATCCGATTAATGTCCGAACTGTTAGTTTGCACTGTGATATGTGAGCTGAAATGGGGGTGTCATTAACAATGTATTGACACTCCCAGCAGCTCACACATGGCCGTGTGAAATGTGATGCAGGAACCTGCAGTGGATTCGCAGGGTTCCCGCATTGCACAAGTGTGAACCAGCACTCATAATGAATTTAGCTGGTGGATAGGCAGTGTTGTACATCTCAAACTGAGCCTTTGTCTTTGTCATTCACCTTCCTATTACTAAACAAAATTGTGATTGCGATCAAATATTCACAAGCAAGTGTGGCTTTGTCCTCTGACCCGGGAATGTCATTGTGTTCACCCGGAAGTGCCTTTGCGGGTCAGGATCTCTATATAGGTGGCTATAGCGAGGTTCCATTTCAGCAAAGAGGTGCTACTCATTTGATGGGTAAGTGTAGGAAATATACTTGTGCTTACACCATGTGGGGGAGGATGCGGTAGCTATATTTGGTAGGGATGGGGCTAATTTATTTGTTCATGTGTGATCACCACACATTCACTTCCTGCCAGGGCAGCCATCAGAAATTTTTGGCCCTCTTAAACAGCTTTAGACCTGCACCCCCCCCCCCTTCTGACCACCAACACTCCCCAGGGCCTTCCCACTGGGCCATTCCACCACATTCGCCCACTGGCCAGGGGTGTACACATGTCGCAGCCCCAGTAGGAATTATACACCCTGTCACACTTACTGGGTGTAGCCTGCCAAGCATGACTCATTCAAGTCAAGTGTGCAATGCAGGCTAGTGTGGGATCCAAGGGGTTAAAAAAAGTGCACAGGCAGCACAGCATCACCCAATGCCTGCAATAAGGCCTTGTGCTGAATCATAGGTGCTAGAAGTCCCAAACTTGGACCAGTTGTGGTCCAGGGGGCCCTCTCCATGTGACCCAAGTTAGGTATTTTTATCGCCTATGGTTCAGGAGAACGTTGTCCCCAAACTGGGTGCCCCCCCTCATAGACTCCAATTTTCCAAGTCTCTCCAAGTCCGAAGTCCGAAGTTCACCTGACAATTGCTGGTCAATGATTGGTCACTTTGAGGACCTGGTATGACCGAACCATAGATGCCAGAGGTCCCAAACCTGGCCCAATTATTGTCCAGGGGGTGCTCTATGTGACTAAAGTTTGGTATTTTTATTGACTATGGTTTTAGAGAACGGTGCCCCCAAACCGGGTGTCCCCCCTCCCATAGACTCCAATGTTAAAGACTGCTAAAGTCTTTGTTGTAAGGGCCCTTGAGACACTGCCTGTACCCCCCTGATGGCGGCCCTGCTTAATGCCCATGCGCACACATCACTTCCTGGTTACAGGCACATTACACTGCCTGCATGTATTCTGCTGATGTAAATCAGTAAGGAGTGTGTGTATATATATAAATGAGAGAGCTGCTTTAATATTTTATATATATATATCCGAGAGAGTTACTTCTATACACTCCTTTTACACTTGGCCAACTTTTCCTAAAACTTTTCATATCTGTGTTACTTCAAGTGGCACCAACTTCAAAGTAGTCCCTGTACTACTTTGGTGTGACTTGAGGTTCCTAGCTCTCAATATTACACAGGCATTCCCTGAAGTTGGGACAATGTTGTGGGCAAACTGCATTACTTTCAGGAGAACACCTTTTGACTTAGGCCCCATTCGCACTTGTGTGACTTGAAAGTCATGCAACTTTGATGAGACTTGAAGCAATGCCTGTGCAATCTTGAGGTCGAGGGACCGCAAGTCATATCAAACTCGGACCAAAGTTGTTCAGGGACTAGTTTGAAGTTGATACCACTTGAAGTCAGACAGCTATGAATCCTACTCATTGGAAATTGTGGGGTCCAACTTGACAGGAGACTTTGCAGTCCCAAGTTGCAGAGCAAGTTGCACAAGTGTGAAAGGGGCCATAGATATTCACCCAAAAGTGGAAGCTCTGCTTATCTCCCCCCCTTCTGATGCCACATTTGGCACCTTTTCGGGGGGGGCTGGGTACCTGTTTTGGACATTTACCTGTTCCCACTTCCGACAGACCTCACTGAAGCGAGGTATGGCAGAAATTTGTCACCCCTCCTCCTTCCCTGCTCCCAGGCCATTCAGAAAGCACAGTGCCCTTTGTGCATGTGCAGTAGGGAATCAGTAATGGAGGCCACAGCACCTGAGATCCAATGGAAACATGGGCTGGGGTGCCAACATCACTAGCTTCCAGGACAGTGCCCTGATAATTAAAGTCAGCAGTTACAGGATGTGTAGCTGCTGACTTGTACATTTTCTGTGGTGGGGGGCTGAGGCACAACTTTAATATCAGCTTGGTTACCTAGATTGGTGAGCTGGGTTTGAGCCCCAGCTATCACATGGTACTTGGTCTTATCTCAACAACCTGTACCATGTGAATAGCTTGAGCTAATCACAGATCAGTAGTAATCCCAGCAGACATGAATGTCAAACAATTCTGACTGTTCAAAGTTTGGCTGGTACAATGATTTGTATGGTATCAGCAAGCCTACATGATACATTTAAACAAGGCTATCTAACTCACAGAGGAGTTCAATGGTATGGATGGTATGACCTTCTGAAAGGTTGCATTGTACTCAGCATTAGATGCTGAAAATATGCAAATGCATATTCGCCAATTAGCCAATGCACATTAGTTTTATTGCTTCCATACTATGAATTATTTAAATGCATGCAATGGTATGCACATATTCAATAATATTATGATGTGGAATTGGAATAATCACACACTAGTTAACGTGTCGGCAGTTAGTTTGTAGAGAATTAACAGAATCCAAGATTAGTAAATGTATTTTCTATGGCTGGTTGTAGTCAACTCCATAGTGTAGTAGATCCTTCCAATACCTTCAAAGCTTACAGCTACAGGTTCGGATCCTACCGGTGTCAGCACTACACCTTGCATTGTACTTGGCATTATATTCTGAAAATATGTGAAGGCATATTCGCCAATGCCCATCAGTTTGATTGCTTCCATACTATGAACTTATGCAATGGTATGTACATATTCAATAATATTATAGTGTGGAATTGGAATAATCACACGCTAGTTAACGTGCCGGCAGTTAGTTTGTAGAGAATGATGAGAATCCAAGATTAGTAAATGTATTTTTTCTGGCTGGTTGTGTTCAACTCCATAGTGTAGTGGTTCCTTCTAATACCTTCAAAGCTTACAGCTCCAGGTTTGGATACTACAGATGTCATCAGCACACTTTGCATTGCA
Organism: Glandirana rugosa; assembly: GCA_018402905.1. Taxonomy (NCBI): domain Eukaryota; kingdom Metazoa; phylum Chordata; class Amphibia; order Anura; family Ranidae; genus Glandirana; species Glandirana rugosa. The sequence continues at coordinate 35,327 of BLSH010312657.1, forward strand.
TGCAGCATTATATTTTGAAAATATGTGAAGGCATATTCACCAATTAGCCAATGCCCATCATCAGTTTGATTACTTCCATACTATAAACTTTTTCAATGCATGCAATGGTATGTACATATTCATTAATATTATAGTGTGGACTTGGAATAATCACACACTAGTTAACGTGCCTGCAGTTAGTTTGTAGGGAATGAAGAGAATACAAGATTAGTAAATGTATTTTTTTTTGCCTGGTTGCAGTCAACTCTATAGTGTAGCGATTTATTCCGATACGTTCAGAGCTTACAGCTCCAGGTTCGGATCCTACAGATGTTATCAGCACTCCTTGCATTGTACGCAGCATTATGCTTTCCATTTTGCTGCGGTAGTTCCCATACACTTTTTCAAGCAAATCATGTTCATACAAGCCTTCAATGGATTCTGCAGGTTCAAGCCCAATTGACATCAGCTATTGCCATATATGCCGATTAAGAAGGCATATTCGCGGCAATAACGCGATTCTGCGTACGCACGATCGCCTATTTGATATGCTAATTGGCTTTAATGCGCATTATTTTTTTATTTATTTATTTTTTTAGCGTCGCGCAAACTCATATTCACGATATAGTGAATTAGCCCCCATGTGTCGATTTTTTGTGACCTCTTCATTGTGCTTTCTAATTCCAATTCTGTAGCTTTTATCTAGCTGGTAACAATGCTACGCTTCCCAAAAAAATTGGAGCCTCATAGTATTGTCAAGATGGCTTTGGGTACTTTAATGCCAGTTGCACTTTTCACTGAGATGCTTTAAGTCGTTAACGCCTGTTGTTGTCCACTTGTTGTGCCAGGATTTTCAAAGAGCAAACAGGGAAAACATTAAAAGGCATGACTCACATCACATCCAGCTAGCCAACTCAGTGTCTGATAAGTTTTGGTGGAAAAGCTCCGAGTGTGAACTCGACCGCGATCACTCGACTGCTGCTGAATCTGTAAGTTGGGTTGATCTGGTCCAAACTCCTTTATCCTCTTTTTCTCATCATCAGAAAGCCATAAGAAGGGTAACTGTTTCAGTGATACTACTGAATTTTCTCTCATGATGTACAGAAATTGTTTCCTTCCACAATGATTCAGTACCTATGAGTCAAATGACAATCTGGGTAAGTTTAAAAGAGAGATAGGTAGGGCGCTGCCAAATGCAAGCGTCTATTTCATCAACATGCGCCCATCATATGCAGCCTCACTGTGTCAATATCTGTGCCCATCATATGCAGCCTCACTGTCACCTAAATTACAGTTTACCAGACCCTGTGTTGTTGGCTGCATTAGTTTTCCTTTTATACATTTTATTTTCCTTATTAACAAACTAATTTCATGCATTGCTTACTATAACATTCAGTACCTTCTATAGTCAATTAAGTATTGAAACCAACCAACAACCAAATAATCACAGAAGGATTGTTTCACACAGATGACAAAGTTTAATTCTAACGGAATAGTCAGGAAGAAAGGTGGGTGTATACAGCTATATATACACCCACCTTCCTTCCTGGCTATAGAGACCTTCCTCCATCATCACTGAATGCAGATATACAACATCTGTCATGTATACAACTATATATACAGTAACATGGCAGATGATGTATATCTGCAATCAGTGATGATGGAGGAAGGTCTCTATATACAGGAAGGAACAAGAAGGGTGTATATAGCTGTATACACTACAGGGCAGATGTACTCATAATTTGTGACTATTATGAAGTGTAACATAGTCAGTACATGCATGGCAGAAATCCCCAAAAGCATGCATTACAAAGCAGCCAGTGAGACATGATGTGGCACCAGTGAGTGGAACACTCACTGACACTGTCTGACACCCTGATACTTCAGTCATTGTATAATACACCCATCATCATCATCATCCCAATATTATACACCCATCATCACTATCCTCATCTCCATATAATATACCTGTCATCATCATCCTCATCATTGCATAATATAGCCGTCATCATCATCATCTTCATCATTGCACAATATACCCATCATCATCATCCTCATCATTGCATAATATATCCATCATCATCATCCTCATCATTGCATAATATATCCATCATCATACTCATCATTGCATAATACACCCGTCATCATCCTCATCATTGCATAATATACCCGTCATCCAGAGCCGGCCCTACCATGGGACCCAGTGGGACCATGGGTCCCAGGCGGCACTTTAAGAGGGGCGGCAGTAGGGTCATCACTTGTCCCGAGAACCTTTATTCCGGGACAGTACAGTGTCCCAGAATTGCTCCCTGGGCTGATCTAATGCCTCTGCCAGCGCTGCTTTGCTCACTGTCACAGCCGCTGGCTCACTGCCCAGCTGGTTGCTAGCTGCCTGCCGCCCGGCGTCTAGCAACCAGTGACGTCACCTGAGAACGAGGCAAAAGCATTCAGAGCCTCCCCTGCTGCTTTGCTCTACACACCGCCTCCTCAATCTTCTGGTCCCAGCATGAACTTCAACCCAGGTGATGTGTTTCCACAGTGCCCCCTCCTCCCCAGGCAGAGGCAGCAGCTTTGGGTGGGTACTGGGTAGACACAGCCTGGTAGAGCATTCCATGTTCCTACCATAAGATCGACCATCAATCAGTATAAGATTAAGCCTGACTTCTCGCGTCCATACACCTGTGTTGGCTTAGTGTGTTTTATTAGTGTGTTGCATTGCACAGTAACCCCCCCTGCACAAATGGGAGAAGCTGGGCCTGCCTCCTCCCTCCGTGTTCATCACAGTCCGTGCACTGAAGGAGCCGTGTGGGCGGGAGATTTGTAAACAAGGCAGCCGGCAGATACAAGGTAAGCAGAATATCTGATTGATAAGCCTCAAAGGACCATCCAAGTGTGAGCACCGTTACTGAACTCTTGCCCTGCCTTATTTCTTCTCTCACTCTCCTTCTTTTTTTTATCTTTTTCCTCCAGCTTTAGCTGTTAAAACTGCAGCCAAAGTGTTTAGAATTGTGTGATCAGCCTATGGGAGTACTTGGTTCTTTGTGATTTTACGTGGGTTCACACAGGTTT
>BLSH010312657.1:44327-65235 GCA_018402905.1 Glandirana rugosa
CCCCCCTCCTCCACCTCCTCTGTACCCCCCTCCTGCACCACAGCCACCTCTGTACCCCCCTCCTCCATCGCAGCCACCTCTGAGGTAGAGAGCACTGACACCAGCTCTGAGATAGAGAGCACTGACATCAGCACTGAGATAGAGAGCACTGACACCAGCACTGAGATAGAGAGAACTGACACCAGCACTGAGATAGAGAGCACTGACACCAGCACTGAGATAGAGAGAACTGACACCAGCACTGAAATAGAGAGCACTGACCCCAGCACTGAGATAGAGAGTGCACTGACACCAGCACTGAGATAGAGAGCACTGACACCAGCACTGAGATAGAGAGCACTGACACCAGCACTGAGATAGAGAGTACTGACACCAGCACTGAGATAGAGAGCACTGACACCAGCACCGAGATAGAGAGTGCACTGACACCAGCACTGAGATAGAGAGCACTAACACCAGCACTGAGATATAGAGAACTGACACCAGCACTGAGATAGAGAGAATTGACACCAGCACTGAGATAGAGAGCACTGACACCAGCACTGAGATAGAGAGCACTGATGCCAGCACTGAGATAGAAAGCACTGACACCAGCACTGAGATAGAGAGCACTGACACCTGCACTGAGATAGAGAGTACTGACACCTGCACTGAGATAGTGAGCACTGACACCAGCACTGAGATAGAGAGCACTGACACCAGCACTGAGATAGAGAGTACTGACACCAGCACTGAGATAGAGAGCACTGACACCAGCACCGAGATAGAGAGTGCACTGACACCAGCACTGAGATAGAGAGCACTAACACCAGCACTGAGATATAGAGAACTGACACCAGCACTGAGATAGAGAGAATTGACACCAGCACTGAGATAGAGAGCACTGACACCAGCACTGAGATAGAGAGCACTGATGCCAGCACTGAGATAGAAAGCACTGACACCAGCACTGAGATAGAGAGCACAGACACCAGCACTGAGATAGAGAGCACTGACACCAGCACTGAGATAGAAAGCACTAACACAAACACTGAGATAGAGATCACTGACACAAGCACTGAGATAGAGAGCGCACTGACACCAGCACTGAGATAGAGAGCACTGACACCAGCACTGAGATAGAGAGCACTGACACCAGCACTGAGATAGAGAGCACTGGCACAGCACTTTAAAGTTCTTAATATATGCAATTTATACAGTTAATTGTCTTTTCGCTTGAATTATTTTTCCCATTATGGGCGTAAGTGGGGCCTCATGTCTAAGTTTTTCCCTAAGGCCTTACAAATTCTAAAGTCTAGAGCCGCCTATGAAGCTGGAGGCTGGAAGCCTCTGGAGCTGATTTAATAATATATTTTAAAAAGCTGTGTAGTGTGTTTTTTGTACACTATTTTTGCAGGTAAATGGGTAGGGGTACGATGTACCCCATACCCATTTACATAGCTTGGGCTTCCAGAGTCCGATAAGCCCCCGCCCGCAGACCCCAACAACCAACGGCCAGGGTTGTCGGGAAGAGGTTTTTGTCCCCCTGCCCCAAAGCACCCATACTCCCCATGTTGAGGGCATGCGGCCTGGTACGGTCCAGGAGGGGGCGCTCACTCGTCCCCACCCCCTTTCCTGGCCTGCCAGGCTGCGTGCTCAGATAAGGGTCTGGTATGGATTTTGGGGGTAACCCTACGCCGTTATTTCGGCGTGGGGGTTCCTCTAAAAATCCATGCCAGATCGAAGAGCCTGGTATGCTCTTGGGGGGGGACCCTACGCACATTTTTTGCGGGGGTTCCCCTTCAAGATCCCTACCACACAAATCGCCCTGCAAGTCGGATCATCATGATCCGACTTCTGGTGCAACTTCCATAAAAATCAATGGGCTCCCATAGAGAACCATTGATTTTGAATAGAGCAGAAAAACGCTGCAAAAAGCTAGCGTGGAAAAACGTGCATTGACATCAATGCAAAACGGCAAAAATAATTTTTCCCTGACGTCGGGCCTGACGTTTTGCTTATTTTTTTGCATACGACCATGTGTATGAGGCCTTAAAGGTGATGCACATATATTGAAATGAGGGAGTAAGTGCCACATCCTTTGTATGTTTCAGATCATCATCCTCATCATTGCATAATATAACCGTCATCATCATCCTCATCTTTGCACAATATACCCGTCATCATCATTATATAATATACCCACCATCATCATCTTCATCTTTGTACAATATACCCCTCATCATTGCATAATATACCTATCATCATCATCCTCTTCCTTGCATAATACACCCATCATCATCATCATTGCATAATATACCCTTCATCATCATCATCATCATCTTCATCATTGCATAATATACCCGTCATCATCATCATCATCATCATCACCCTCATCATTGCATAATATACCCGTCATCATCATTATGTAATATACCCATCATCATCATCCTCATCCTTGTATAATATACCTGTCATCAACATTATCCTCATCATTGCATAATATACCCGTCATCATCATCATCATCGCATAATATACCCATCATCATCATCCTCATCATTGCATAATATACCCTTCATCTCATCATCATCATTCTCATCATTGCATAATATACCCATCATCATCATCATCATCCTCATCATTGCATAATATACCCATCATCATTATCCTCATCATTGCATAATATAACCTTCATCATCATTACAGGCGGTCCCCTAGTTATGAACATCTGACTTATGAACGACTCCTACTTACAAACGGAGGGAGACAACAGGAAGTGAGAGGAAATCTCCCCCTAGGAAGGGAAATTCACTCCTGCAAGAGTTATTATGGGAAAAAGGGGTCTCCATTGAAGCTTTATCGCCAACGTTTATTTCCACAACAAGCCAAAATTTTCAAAATCCAATTATCATTGGGACAGGAAGTGAGGTGAAATCTTCTGAACAGAAACATAGACAGCAAAACAAACATCACAGGGGTGTTAACCCTTCCCTGTGCTATCCAAAAAGCTTAAAAATATTTGTTTTGGCTGAAGCTACACTTAAAAAATGTACCTGTTCCGACTTACAAACAAATTTGACTTATGAACAAACCTACAGTCCCTATCTTGTTTGTAACCCGGGGACCGCCTGTATATAATATACCTGTCATCATCATCATCCTCATCTTTGCATAATATACCTGACATCATCATCATCCTTATCATTGCATAATATACCAGTCATCATCATCATCCTCATCATTGCATAATATACCCGTCATCATCATCCTCATCATTGTATCTCTCTGCCTGGCTACCCTACTTTCCCTCTCCTGAAATCCCCACAATCATTCTCGGGGACATCAACATCCCTACTAATAGGGTTCGGCCCGAGCATAAGTTCGGGCCATACTTCCGTTGTTCGCCCAATCCCTGAATTTAAAACATTTGGCACTGCTGAACACCCCATAATGCATAGTGCACAGACGGTGTGCACAGCTCCTCCTCCACGAGAGGGCTGCCGCCATCTGCGCTCGCTTTGTTTTGACAGTTTATTTATAGTGAAGGTGCAGGGCCACCCGGTGATGTACATCATGTGATGTCAGAGGCAGGTCACTCAATTATGTCACCGGGTGGCCCCGCCCTTCACTATAAATAAACTGTCAAAACAAAGCGAGCGCAGACAGTGGGAGCCCTCCCAAGGAGGAGGAGCTGTTGCTGCTTCTTTTTTTGGGGGTCACAGCACACGACGGACCCCCACAACACGCCCGCAGACCCCCACAACCACAGCCCAGGGTTGTGGGGAAGAGGCTCTTGTCCCCACAACTCCCCGCAGAGCCCCCCTGCCCCAAAGCACCATACTCCCCATGTTCAGGGCATATAGCCTGGTACGGTTCTGGAGGGGCACTCGCTTGTCACCCCTATCCTGACCAGCCAGGTTGCATGCTCGGATAAGGGTCTGGTTTGGATTTTAGGGGGGACCCCACATCAATTTTTTTTTAAATTTTGGCATGGAGTTCCCCTTAAAATCCATACCAGACCCGAAGGGCCTGGTATGGACTGGGGGGGGGGGACCCTACGCAATTTTTTTCAGTGATTTTTTTGTATATTGCTGTGAGCCGGCAATACATTACAGCCACGGTTTTAAAGTACAATTTTTCCTTTACTTTTTTTTATTTTCCAAAACAAGCTTTATTGTTTATAGTAAGCACAAAAGTACAGCATACCAACAAGTGCAAGATTAGAAAAATAAACAAAATAGAACTAGACAATTAGATTTGGTTAGCAACAACAGCTTGCTGAGTAGCATGCAATGTACATACGTCAAAAGTAAAGGTGGGAATGTTGCAATACTAATTTGGAAGAGGGGGGATGAGATCTTATTATACAGTGCACTTTTAGGGGAGTCAGGGATGGGGGTCCAGAGGGCACGTAACCAGCGCATGCAGTCTAGTGTTTAAACGGGTTGTGGGGTGGTAGAGGGTGGATGGGGAGGGGAGGGAGGTAAGAAGAGAGAAGGAAAAAAAAAAAAAAACACAAAAGGGGGGGGGCTTAGGTGTTCATGTTGAGTAAATGTGTCGGCCGGATGCTGGGCTAGTTTGATTGTAAGGCCTGGATTAGTTGGGCTTCTTATTAGCGGCCCATTGTCAAGGTGTACTCAGGAGATGAGCGGAAGTGGGTCCAGCAAGCCCATTTCTTAGAAAATTTGGATGGAGCGTCTTGAGCGATGGCAATGAGCTCTTCCATCTCCGCAATCTTTTCTACTCTTGTGAACCACTCTTTAAGTGATGGCGAAACATGAGTTCCCCATAGTCTGGGGATGCAAAGTTTAGCTGCGTTAATTAAAGACATTGCAAGAGACGTAAAGTAGGAGGGTTCTGTATTAACCTGGTGGTGAAGGAGATAGTTCGCTGGTGTCCGGTCAAGCATAGAGGTAGTGATTGCCACAGTATGTTCATGTACCCTTTTCCAAAAATCTTTTATACCTGGGAACTCCCACCAAATATGTAAGAGGTCACCTTTCGCTAGATGGCATCGCCAGCATGTGTCTGGGATAGCCGCGTTAAATCTGTGGAGAAGCGCCGGAGAGCGATACCAGCGCGTAAACAATTTATAATTGTTTTCCTGGATAGCAACATTTATCGATCCCTTGTGGATGCATCTTAATATTTTTTCCCAATGGGATTCGGACAAGTTGAGGTGTAGCTCATGGGCCCAAGAGGAGCACATCCAGCCCTCATTAGCCCTAGTGTTTTGCCATAACATGTTGTAGAGGAGGCATATGACATGTCGCTGAGGGGTTTGATTTAAGCAGAGCTCTTCGAAAGGGGTTAGCGGTCCTGAAAGGTCGTGTGTTTTTTGAATTGTGCATAGGAAATTGTGGATTTGTTGATATTCCCAGAATGAGACTTTTGACTTAGCTCATTGGGCATTGAAAACTTTGAAAGTAAGCAGTTTTCCATTCTATAGTAGGTGGGTAAGTCTAAGGCCAATACTGGGTTGGTCTACTGAACAAGGGTGATTTGCTAGTCCTGGGGGAAAGTCAGGGTTGCCGCACAGGGGGATCAAGGGGCCTGGGACTCTTGCTATTTGGTTTTTGTGACACGCCTTCTTGAAGCACCGAAGGGTGGGGCCCATACATAAGTGGTCTAGTTTTTTTAAACGGTTATAATGGTGCTGGGTCCAAGGAGAGCCGCATAACGGCATTTGTGAGAGGTTTTTTTCTAGATTGACCCAGTCTTTGCTTTTTGCATGGAGGTGCCAGTCTATGATCCTTTGGAGGTGGCAAGCTCTATAGTATTGTGTGAAGTCTGGAAGGCCAATCCCTCCTTTATTTTTGGACTTAGTGAGTTGGTCAAAACTGATTCTAGGTTTTTTTGTGGTTCCATAGGAACGTTGTGCAGAGAGATCTGATAGCTTTGAAGAAGTTCTTAGGAATGACGATAGGTAGGGTTTGGAAGAGGTAGAGGATACGCGGGAGGATATTCATTTTAATAATCACCGCACGGCCAAAGCATGGGAAATGTGCTTTATTCCAGTTTGTGAGGTTTTTCTTTATGGTCTTTAGAATTTGGGAGAAGTTTTTAGTGTAGAGGTCGCGAAGGTGCACTGGGAGCTGAGTTCCTAGATAGGTTATGGCCTCTTTTTGCCAAGTGAATGGGAACTTTTGTGAACAGACCTGGACTTGGATAGATGGGAGTGAGATGTTCATCGCCTCCGATTTGTGATAGTTAATTTTTAAGTGCACTATATATTGGAAGAGCTGTAGGTCTTTCAATAGGTTGGGGATTGTAACAAGGGGTTCTGACCGGAATAGCAGGACATCGTCGGCGAATGCAGCTACTTTGTATTGTTTAGGTCCGATCGGCACGCCTTTGCTGTTTGGATTCTTTCGGATGCATCTCAGGAGCGGTTCCAGGGTCAAAATAAATAATATGGGGGATAGAGGGCAGCCCTGGCAAGTGCCGTTACCGATGGAGAAGGTGTCTGACAGGAGGCCATTAGCACGGACCCTGGCCGTGGGGCTGTTGTAGAGGGCCATTATAAGACGTGTCAAGTGGCTGCCAATGCCCAGAGTTCGAAGCGCTTACAGTAAGTAATCCCATGCCAACCTGTCAAACGCCTTCTCCTCATCTGGTGGTAGTAAAAATCCGGCTTGTTTTGAGTGCGTGAGGTGGTGATGGATACTCAGTGCCTTGAGGGTGTTGTCTCTGGCTTCCCTTCCTGGGACAAATCCTACTTGGTCACTGTCAATAAGGTGGGGTAGTAGAGGGAGGAGACGATTGGCCAGGATTTTCGCATAGATTTTTAGATCTGTGTTCAGGAGGAGGGAGATGGGGCGGTAGTTTGAGGCCGATGTGGGGTCTTTCCCTGGTTTGGGAATCACCGAAATGTGTGCTTCAAGTACAGTCATGTGGGAGGAAACTAGATTTGGGAGTCGATTGTAAGCTTTTAGGAAGGGTTTCATTAAGGAGTCGGATAATGTCCTATAATAGGCCAGGGGGAAACCATCAGGGCCCGGGCATTTGCCTTGTTTCATTTGTTTAAGTACGCATTTAACTTCATCGGACGTGAGTGGGCCATCTATGTCCTTTGCTTGCTGTGCCGATATGGGTATGGGGCTGTATTGACTAAGGAATTCTTCAATTATTGTTTGTCTGGGCCTATTCTCGCCTGGGGGTCTCTGCTCGGATCTTAGGTTATAGAGGTTTGAGTAGAACTCAGCAAAGTGCTTAGCAATGTTTTCGTTGGCTGCTAGCACTAGTCCGGAGGGCGTGTGTAGGGAGTGTATAGTCGAGTTAGCTTTTTTGGTTTGAAGTGCTCTAGCCAAGTACTTGCCACATTTATTGCCGTGCTCAAAAAGTATTTTTTGCGATAGGGTGAATTTTTTCTGAACTTTGCGGCCTAGTTCCTCTTTAAGTTGTGCACGTAACTGTTCAAATTCCCTCCAGGTCTGTTGGGCTCTGGTTTGTTTGTGGGCCAGTTCCAGGACATGTATTCGTAACAGAAGATTGTCGGTGTGTCTTTGATTTAGTTTTTTACGTGTGGCTGCCATTTTTTTTTTTTTAAGAGATTTTATTAAATACAAAGCGTTGTTGGATACAGGTGAATACGTCAACAAAAGGTATACAGGACATTTCAGACTGAAAAGAAGTGGTATGTCGTAAGAATGAAAAATATGCAGATAAATCACATTATACAGAGGAGTGAACTGTAGGCAGATGACAAAAAGGTAAATGATCAGATGGATCACGCTGGTTAAAGGTACAACAATAAACGGGGGGGGGGAGGGGGGGCTGCAACTTAAGGACTTGAGAACTGCACCAGCTAATAGCAACATGTAGGGGTTGGTTCACACCCACTGAGTTAGGTTCGGTAGTTAGGTTACAAGTGACATTCCCAGGGAAGCACAGCAGGGACTCCAAGGACTGAGAAGCGGAGGTTGTTTCTGGAGGATTAGGGTCAGAAGATGTCATCTGAGGTGAAGTAAGTTGAGCTTTCTGGATAGTATGTGAAGGCGTTTCTAAGGTTCTGTGCGTCGTCCGGAGATAGGATGGCATCAATAAAGGGGTTCCATCTACCCCAGAAGGTTTGGATTGACCACGGGCGGTCTAGGTTAGAGTTGATTTTGTCTTTATAGAGGAGGGATTTGAGTTTGTTTACCACCAAGTTGAGAGAGGGGGGGAGGACTCAATCCAGGTTCTCAAGATAGTGCGTCTGGCGATTAGGAGGCATATTGATGACCATGCTTTAGTGTGGGGTTTCGTTGACCAGAGGTTCAGCTCCTTATCCCAGTGTCCAAATATTAAGAGGAGTGGGTCTTTAGGGAGGAGGAGGAGATTGACACTCTGTATGTATGCTATGATCTGATCCCAGAATGCAGAGATGTGAGAGCAAGTCCAAAATCGATGGGACAAGGAGGGCCTTGGAGAGCCACAAAGTGGACAGGAGGCTAGGTGTTGGTTGTCCTTATCTGTTCGGAAGGGGATGTGTGCTCGATGGATGATTTTTAATTGTGTTTCCCTCCAAGTTTCATTAGGGGTTAATTTGATCGTGTAGTTGAAGCCATCCAGGATTTTACGCTGCAAATCGGGGTCAGGAAAATCCTTTGACCAGTTAGAGGTGCGAGATGTGTTGGTAGGAGTACTAGTTTTTTTCCAGTAGCATCCTGTATATTTCAGAGAGACCATAAGATTTTTTTTTTTTTTGTAATTCCTTTACCATAAGATTTTTTGTGGATTAGAGTGTCCAGTTTACTCGTTGAAAATCTCAGGTGACTAGTGGGACAGGACGTCCTGATGAAGCTCCGACATTGGAGAAGATGGATGAAGTGTGAGTTCGGAAGGGAGAATTCAGTTGAGACGGAGTTCAAATCGCGGGGAGTTCCTGAGGGGATCTCGCAGAGGGAGAAGTTTGTTAGACCACGGGTTTCCCATAATCGGTAGGCATTATGTATCAAGCCAGCTGGGAATTCTGGGTTCCCCCTGAAGAGGAGATAAGGGGACATGGAGGAAGGAAGCTTGAAGAGTCTTCCGTAGGTTCTCCAGGCAATGGCTGTATCTCTTAGAAGTAGGTTATGCTGGATGTTCAGCGGAGTGTTTTTCCATTTAGCGTGGAGAAGTGATTTCAGAGAGAAGGGTTGGACCATCCCATTTTCTAGTTCATAGTTGGAGTACCGTGAGGTTTGGGTAATCCAGTCAAGGCTGAATCTTAAGAGGGAGGCAATATTGTACAGTCTAATATTGGGCAGTCCAGCGCCTCCTTCGCGTCTGGGGAGGTGGAGCCTGATCATGGCAATCCTGGGTCTCCTTCCTCTCCATATGAAGGAAGATAAAGATTTATTAAGTATTTGGATGTCTTTATGCTTGAGTAGAAGTGGTATAGTTTGGAGGGGGTAAAGTAGACGCGCAAAGCTGACCATTTTTACCAAGTGGCATCTCCCCAGAAGCGAGAGAGGAAGATCCATCCAAGTTTCAAGTTCTCAAGTTATTTTAGAGAAGAGAGGTGGATAGTTGAGATGATAGATGGAAGAAGGAAACCTACCTATGTTGATCCCCAGGTAGGTGATATGGGACCGGGCGATGGTGAAAGGGGAGGAGGCAGCCCATCCCGGGTTTTGGGATGACCCTAATGACATGATTTCACTTTTCCGATAATTTATTCGTAGGCCTGAATATTGCCTAAAGTCATCAAAGATGGTCTTAATGAGGGGTAGGTCCGCTGTGGGATTAGACGTGAAGATGTGTACGTCGTCCGCGAACAGGGAGGATCTAATGGACGAGTCTCCTATGTTAATGCCATGAAGGGGGGCTACATGATTGATGAATCTAGAAAGGGGCTCCAGGGCGATATTGAAGAGGAGGGGGGACAGTGGGCAGCCTTGCCTGGTGCCTTTTGATAGTTTAAATTCAGGGGTGAGGAGACCCGCCACCATCAGCCTGGCCACCGGGGCCTGATACATTGCTTTTATTAGATGGGTGAAGGGGCCATTAAAACCCATCCTAGTTAGGACCAGATGGAGCCATTCAAAGTTGACATTGTCAAAAGCCTTCTCGGCGTCCAGGGTGATGATGGCACGGTCCCCTGCAGGATCAAGTCTAGCGCTCTCGAGGACTGCCAGTACCTTCCTGATATTAAGTGTGGCTGTTCTTCCCTTGACGAAACCAGATTGGGCGGGGTCAATTATGTGTGGGATGATCTTGGCCAGCCTTTGTGCTATAATTTTAGATAGTATTTTTGCATCAATGTTTAGCAGGGAGATGGGCCTGTATGAACTGGGGTCTGTGGGATCTTTGCCTTTCTTTTCTATGAGCTTGATGGTGGCCTGGTTGCTTGTGGGAGGGTAAGGGCCGCCCTGCCATATATCAGTGTATAGGGCCTGAAGGGAGGGGGTGTTTTGTTCTGGAGGATCTTGAAAAATTCGCCCATAAAACCGTCAGGGCCCGGGGCCTTGGCAGGGGTAAGGTGTTATATTGTCTCTCGGATATCCTGGTCCGTGATGGGTGAGTTTAGCATTGCCAGGTGTTCTGTGGATACTTTTAGGAGTTGGATCTTGTCGAGGAATGAGTTGGCTTTCTCTAGATTGATATGGTCTGGGGTGTAGAGGGTCTCGTAAAAATTAAGCATGACCTGGCTTATCTCGTGGGGTTTGGTCTTTAGGGTGCCTGAGGGGTCACAGAGGGAAGTGATTTGTGTAGGTTTGTGGGGCCCTCGGCAGAGTCTTGCCAGAAGTTTCCCATATTTGTTGCCAAATTTGTGGAGTGAGGCTTCTAAGTGGGATCTTTTTATGCATTCCAGTCGGCGCGGGAATCAAAGGAAAGTTTAGCTGTGAGCCAGGCCTCTTTGTTGTCGGGGGCATTTGATTTGAAGAGGGCTTGCTGGGCTGATCTGAGTCTGAAGCTCGCCTCTTTGTACTTGGCTAGAGCACGTTTTTTAAAGGCGGCTGCATATGAAATAATTCTTCCACTGAGTAAGGCTTTACCTGCCTCCCAAAATAGGATAGGATTGGTTTCATGGGGGAGGTTGTGGGTGGTATAGTCATCCCATTCAGATTCAAGGAATCGCTTGAAATCCTTATTGCCCTGTAGGAAAGAAGGGAATCTCCAGGGTTGAGTGGGGTTAGTGGCAGGGCCAAGAGCAATTGTGATGGAGACAGGTGCATGGTCGTAAATGGCTATTTCGTGGATCTCGGACTCAGAGATCTTGGGGACTAGGGAGTCTGTGCAAAAGAGATAATCTATCCTTGTCAGAGAGTTATGAGGGTGGGAAAAGAATGTAAACTCTTTGTCTACCGGGTGTTGGAGCCTCCAAATGTCTGTTAGGCCAAGGCTCTCAATGGCAGATGATAAGGGGGTTGGTGGGGGAGGAGGGAGGGAGGTGGGATTGGATTTAGAGGATGCTTTGTCTTCCAGGGGAGACATATGGCAGTTAAAGTCTCCTCCTATAATGTGAGGAGTACCGGGGTGCTTTAAGAGAAAAGTGGACATATCCTTGAAGAAAGTTTTCCCCGGGTTGTTGGGGGCGTAGATGTTGGATATTAGGTAGGGGGCGTTATTGATTTCGATGTGGACAGAAACCATGCGACCCTGGTCGTCGGAGACTTGGGAGAGTAGTTTATATGATAGATTCTTGTGGATTAGAATCATGGCACCCGCTTTCCGCGAGACAGCACCTGATCCAAAGATGGAGCCCACCCAGAGCTTTTGCATGAGAGGGAATTCCGACTGGGAGAGATGTGTCTCTTGGAGTAGGACAATATCTGCCTTTAATCTTTTTAGGTGGCGGAGGATTTTCATTCTTTTGATAGGGGAGCGGAGTCCCTTAACATTCCAGGTGACAATTTTCATGGGGGGGATTAGGAGACAGAGCTATTAATGGATGGTGACAAGCATTAGTTCCCTGGGAGGGGGCAGACTTGGGGCCTGGATTGGTGCTAGTTCTGTGTGTGAACATCTGGTTGTCTAGTGGGGAAAGGAGTTGAGGAGGTAGTTGCAGCATAAGATGAAGGTAGAGAGGAGGGAAGAAAGTAACCAAGGTTAACAAATCAAAACTGAAACCTTCTAAGCACTTCACTTTTTTTCCACATGGGTAACTGCCTGTGACGTCTCCCTCTGCACCTCAACTAGGAAGGGGTCTAAGAATGGTGGGCCATGTATAATAACCGTTTGGCCTCAGCGATCCTTAGCTGGGGATATAGGGAAAGAGGTGTCACTTGCAGAAAGACATGTGGATTACAGTTTTCCGATGTGGTTTAACATAAACAAAGCAACATGACCAATCAATTAAAGTGAATCAAGATGCACATTGTGCCGAGGGGCAATTGGACTGGAGTCTTACAAAATGGGAAGTCAAATCCAAGGGATCCTGGCCTGGTTAGGTGTGTTAAAGCCAGGGGGATGTTGTTTGTTTGGCTGGACCCTCACCTGGTTGCCACCCTCAGTGGGTGATGATGGCGGAAGAGCCAGTGAACTTGGGTCTCTTGGGAGAGTCTTTACGAGGGCTCCTCTGATCCAGGGGTCTCGTCGGGTGGGGGGATGAGGTTACCTGGTCGCCGTGAGAGGATGGACGAAGGGAGCAAAGAAAAAGTTCAGCTTCTGCAGGGTCTTGAAATGAGAATTGGTCTCCGTTAGGGCCCCGGAGGCGCAGAGTTGCAGGAAAACTAGAGTAAATTTGATGTTTTTCTGGAACAATTGCACACATACACTTTGGAAAGCTTTCCTCTTTTTGGATACCTCCACCGAATAATCAGCAAAGACAAGAATTTTAATGCCGTCGACTTGAAGTGATCTGGCTTGTCTGAATTTTTGTAGTATATTGGATTTGTCTGAGTAGTTGAGGTATCTCGCAATGATGGGGCGAGAAGAGGTGCGGTCGTTTCTGAGTGGTCCGAGTCGGTGCGCTCATTCGACGACAGCAGGAGAGGGGAGGCCCAGGGCCTCAGGGATCCACCTGGCACAGAATTCGGAAAGGTTTTGAGTTTGAAATGACTCCGGAACCCCAACGAAACGAAGGTTGTTCCTTCTCGACCTATTTTCAAGGTCGTCGAGCTTTTGGAGGATAAGTTGATTAGTTTTCTCCTGAGATTGTACAGATCCCTGCATTTGGTAAAGTTCGTCCTCCAGGTTAGAGATGCGATGTTCTGCTTCATTAAGCCTGGTGGCATGTTCTTTCAGGTCTTTGTGGATAAGGGCCATGCTAGTTTGGATGGCTCGCTGAACTGATTGCTCGATGGTGGGTGTAAGGAGGGCCGCAACCGCACGTGCGATACGTTCGGTGTCCGATTCGCTGTTACCCTGTGTGGCATTTTGAGGGGATGCGCTGGTGTCCATTTCAGGGTCTCCTTGGACAAGGCTCCCAGATCCTCTGTGTTCGTGGAGAGTTGGGGCGTTCAATTTAACGGTTGAACGACCGGATGCGCGGAGCTTGTAGCCGCGGTTGTGCAGGCCGAAGCCGGGGCGTGTCGATTTCGGGCCGGTGCGGCGGATGCGATCTGGTGGCAGTTTTCTCCACGAAGCGGTCCCCCCGGAGGGCGGGGAGGATCGTTGAGGGAAATATTGTGTGAAAGGAGCGGTTTTGGCCGAATTTTCAGGCTGAATTTAGAGGGCAGAAAGGGAGCTAGCTGAGAGCACAGCTACTCCATGTGGCGCCGGAACCGGAAGTCTTGGCTGCCATTTTAAGTAAAAGTCCTCTGGTAACACATTTATGTGCTTCCCACTGGAAGAGAGGGCTCATGTATTGTTCAGTTCGAAAAATTCTTTAATTTGTTTGTAGACAAAGTCTGCGTGCGATGGGTCCGTCAGTAGTGACGTATCAAGTCTCCAGGATTTGGTGGTCACTTGTTTGTCTGGGAGTGTTAAAGTAATGGTGATCGGGTGGTGGTCTGATAGGAATAGGGGTTCTATGTTAGCTTTTGAAAGAAGTGTTAGGTCTTTTTGTGAGATAAAAAAGTAATCAATTCTGGAGTATCGGGAATGGGGGGCAGAGTAAAAGGTGTAGTCTTTCACCCCAGGATTTAAAGTGCGCCATGCGTCATGTAGGAGAAGGTGTTTAAGTTTAATTTGAAGGAGAGCTCTGTAGGGAATGGAAGAAGAACCTGTAGAGGTGTCTTTGATAGGATTCAAAGCTACGTTAAAGTCACCGCCAAGGAGGAGAATTCCTGTTTGGAATAAGGTTAGCTGTTCTGTGATGCTGTGGAAAAAGGATATTTGAGTGGAGTTGGGGCTATAGATGTTGGCTATTGTAAGTGGGCATCCCCACAAAGTCCCTTTCACGAATATATAGCGACCCTCCTCATCTACCAACGTGTCTGAGATAATAAAAGGGAGGCGATTGGAGATGAGGATGGTGACTCCTTTTGTTTTTGCCAAGTTGTTAGTAGCGTGAAAGGTTGTGGGGGAAAATTTGCTCAAAAGTTTTGGGATGTGACCTGTTTTAAAATGGGTCTCTTGGATAAGGACAAGATCGGCTTTAGCTTTTTGCATATAAAGGAGAAATTGTGACCTTTTTTCTGGTAGATTGAGACCTTTAACGTTGAGCGAAACTAGTTTAATATTGGTCTTACTTGATGTCTTGTTTTTGGCAGCCATTGCTATTCAGGCTAATCCACGGTAGTGTGCGTGCAAGGGGTGAAGGAGAGCGGAAGAAAAAAAAAAAAAAAGGGGGGGTTATAGGTATAGGGAGGGAAAGGGCTTAACAAAGCCCAAGGAGGATTCGTGCGTGTTCTTGAGGGGAAGGGGGAGACCGACAGAAGGGATAGACCAGCTATCCTATCTCAGTGAACAGGGTGGGTCGGAGTGTTTCAGCGAAGTTCGGAGAAATAGGCTGTGTTGGGACTTAGAAGGGCGAGAGGAATCATCTGTTGAATTGTTATGGGAGAGAGGAGTATTTGATAGACCGAACACTCCGCCACTCGTCGGTTTTGTCATGTTTGTATGAATCAAAGAGGATCTGTACACACCTTGTAAAACAACCTAGGTTAGACAGTCCACAACTCTCATTTAATAATGCGAAACTGTTGTAAAGCTGGCCTCCCAATCCCCCATCTCTCATATATATGAATGGGTGGGAATGTAGGAGCAGCAGGGGTATATGGGTGGGGCAATTGCATGAGGATAAGAGGGTCACCTCATGATCGTGAGTGTGATTAGAATTTGGGCTGTGAAGGCCATAGAATTACTAGGAGGGTTACTGCGCGGGGTTGAACCCGCGTCAGGTGTTGGGGATGGGGAAGCCAGCTCAACACAAGCAAGTAGGCGTTTCCTGACCGTATAAGGACATGTTATGCCATATATTGAGTACTCACACATTTTGTGTCATATTGTCTATATTACCCGAGACTGTCAGTAGTTTAGGGGATATGTAGAATAGTGTAGGACACGGGGACCAACTATTACAATCCCACAATGTTGGAGGAAGTGGATAGGCGAGTACATTTTTCTCCAATATCAGTCACTGTAAGGGACACCCATAGCGGAGCTGAATTGTAAACAACTTACTTAACCATTTAGAACTTGTAACCAAACACAATAGATAAGTACTGCAAGACTGGTGAAGACCTGGCTTCTTGTATTAATTATCCTTATAGCCGTGTAAGGGTAGAGAGATTGAGACGGGGTGATTTTGTGGGGTGGCTCCTGTAGAAGGAAACTCGGGTCTCGATGGGAGTGGCGTGTAATATTGTCTCTTCCTGTCAAGGAGCCCTGTACGTTGTCAGGGCGATTGTGACAAAGAGATTCTCTGTGCCCTCTGTAGGTGGTGGGGGAAGCCAGGTCTATATCAGACACAAGAAACATAAAAACCAGTACAAAGTTATGACATAAGAGTCAGTGATGAAAAGATCATCAAGATGCCGCATTGCGACTCGGAACCCAGAAACTTGCCTTTCAACAAGGGTTGGTTGGGGTCGCTGGGTCCACGAGTACAATACCACATGCCTCTCCGTGAGGTTAAAGTTTTCAGGATATCACATTATTTTTGAAGGCTCAGCAACTTGCCGGTAGTCATAAGGGTAAGCAGGGTCCCTAGGTATCAAGGGTTACAATAGATCAAAGCTATACTTCCGGGAGAGAAGAGCCGGAGTCTGGTGCCTTCAGGGCGGAGGTTGCATATGCAGAGCCGTGGGACAGCGAGCCGTCGTCAACCTGGAGGTGGCCCAAAGTAAGTGTACATACGTGGTAATCCAGGGTAGGTAGAGTCAGCGGTGCAGTTTCCATATGCCACCAGTCTGATCCTGGGTATGTAGTTCAAACCCATTAGGTAGAGGAGAAAAGTGATCATTACCTGATCCAATTGTAGCCTCAGAGATGTCCGGGATAGACCGCTTTTATTTTTACGATGAATTTACGTCCTGGTTATCGAAAATAGGTGGAAGAGAGAACAGAGCATTTCTATAAGGAGATATCATGGGATGTTTAGAGGGATATATACGCTTGTGAAGAGACAGGCAGTTAGTCTCTCCTAGGCCTTCTGTGAACCAGGGAGGCCGGGATGCTTTCACCGCCCGGTGCTCTTCGATTAGCAGGTGGCGGGGAGTTGCGTGCTGACAGGCGTCTTCTACGAGGAGTGGTTGCTGGGCCATGTTGCTGAAACTCCATTGGTTCTTCCATGTTTAGTGCTGGGAGTTGTGGGTTTTGATGCCAGTCTGGGATGTCCATGAAGGGAATGTTGAAACTTTCACAAAAACTCGCCATATCATCAGGGACACGAAGCTGTGCAGTGCGTCCCGGCGGGCCAGCAGAGAGGCAGAAAGGAAATTTCCATCTATATGGAATGTCTCTTCCCCGTAGCGCCTCCAATAAGGGGCGAAGATTTTTGCGCTTCTGTAAGGTGATTAGAGACAGGTCCTGATACAGCTTAATCTCCACTCCATTAAAGAGGATTCTATTTTTGGCCCTGGCTTTGTGTAGGATTTCCTCCTTGACTTGGAAATTGTTAATATGCCCGATGACATCCCTAGGGGGTCTGTGTCTCTGCGTCGCGGTCGCAGGGCGCGATGAAGGCGATCCATTTCAATTTGTGTTTCAGGAGGTCTTTCCAATATGTCGTTGAATATGGTCAAGACTGTTTGGGTAAGTTGGGCCGGCTCCACAGATTCCGGCAGCCCTCTAATTCTGATGTTGTGTCTACAGCTCCTGTTCTCGAGGTCTTCCAGGTGCCGGTGGATATCCCTCAGCTGTAGGGAGTGGGCGTTGAGGGCCTGCTGGGCCTCGTGTATGTCTGTATCATGGCGGTCAGTTAGCTCTTCCACCTCCTCTAGTCTTGATGTCATTACTTGCATGTCTTTGCGGAGATCAGATATGGCCGCAGACAGGGAGTCTTTAATATCAGCAGCTACTCTACTGCCTTCAGATCAGCCAGGTTAAATGCCCTTGCTCTTCAGGGCCGGCCGGGGACCTCGCGCGCGGTGTCCTGGAAGGGCTCTTGCTGGTTTGCATGGTGGCTCCTGAGAGTGGTGGTTGCTGCGTCTCGGGATTGGGTGCAAAAAAGGTCGTGAAACCCCTTGCTGGCCTGCGTGTTCAGAGCCCGTGGTGAGCGGGATCGAGAAGCTGAAGGGCTGCGGTCAGTTTTGCCCATATCCTGTGTGGTGGGGATTCTCTTGTGCTGAAAGCCAACCGACTCATGGCAGAGTAAGGGGTTAAGCTGCCATCTTAATCAGCGACTGAGTCGCAGATCAGTTAGTGAACTGATGGAAAAAAAAAAAAAAAACTGCTGGACTTGGTTTGGGTGTGCCAAGATGGCCGCCGTTAGTAGGCCTGAAAAGATGTCTTTGAAATTGAGAGCTTGTGGCAGATTTATGGTGCCCAGGTAGGTTGTGTTGAGGCCCGGGGTTATAGGGAGGCTAGATATGTGTGGATGGGCGTCTGGGTTTGTGAGGGTCACGACTATTGGGAGTCGCAATATGGCGGCTTTGGAAGGCCTCGGCGGGACCCCGGACTTGCGTACTTTCCGTGCCCAATTTTATGGCGGCGGACTCCTCGTGGGAGAAACTGTTCTGGGAAGGATGGCCCAGGCACTCAGGCTCCCGGAGAACTGCCCAAATTTTTGTATGGGCGAGCAGCCTGGGGTAGGGGGAGGAAAGTGAGGGTGATATTCTTCTCACCCGTCCTCGTATTTGTAGGATTCCTTCGGATTGAGCTGGATAGGTTCAGAGCTCCTGCAGGATGCGTCTGAAGCCTTCTTGCGCCAAGCCACGCCCCTACCTTTACAAATGTCATTTTGCTGTGGCACTGTTCTAAACATCACAGAGGTGCACCCTTTTATGGGCAGACTAAGGGGACCCCCCAACCACATTATTTAAAGGAATATTTCATTTTTATTGTTTCACTTTACACCCTGTTCCATATTATTATGCAATTTCTATTTCAGTGTCACAAAGATTAAATATTTTGTTTTTCAGTTTAACTCATGGATGGCATTGTGTCTCAGGGCTCTTTTGATCACTGAAAACAATCTCGAACATCTGTGATAATTAGATTGCCAGGTGAGCCCAATTAAAGGAAAAACTACTAAAGGAGGGTGTTCCACATTATTAAGCAGAGCACCATTTTCAAGCAATATGAGGAAGAAAAAGGATCTCTCTGCTGCCGAAAAGAGTGAAATAGTTCAATGCCTTGGACGAGGTATGAAAACATTAGATATTTCACGAAAATTTAAGTGTGATCCTATGTTAAAATGCAATGTGACCTGTTAAAATGTTTAAAAAGTTAAAATGTTGTTCAAAGTTTGATTGAAATAGCTTTTGATTTCAGTAAAAATGCTGCAAACACAACAAATGACAATTTTCAGTTCTTTACAAACTATAAAGTGTTTTGAAACTTACTGTGCATAATAATTTGGAACCGTGCATTGTAAGTTTTTTATTTTGAAAAAAATACTGTTATCATTAGGAGGTTTGTTCGAATAAAATTTTAATTTTGCTCTTAATAGTTTATGATAATGTGAGAATTATTCTGACTGTTGTTTACATTAATTATTTAGGTAAATGAGAAAAATATCATTGGCATAATAATTTGGAACAGGGTGTAAGCATTATTAAAATTCCTGCTCCTGAAAAAACAATCAAATTTTAAAACTTTTTTTTCCATAGATACATGTCCCCTAGGGCAGGACTTGGGTCCCAATACACTTTTATGGCAATACCATGCATATAATCCTTTAAAATGAGCACTTTTGATTTGATTTTTTTTGTTCGGGTCCCATAGACTTTAACGGTGTTCAAATGTTCGGACAAATTTTTTGTATGTTCGCATGTTCTGGTGCCAATAGAACCGGGGGGTGTTCGGCTCATCCCTACCTACCAATACTAACACTCCTGCTACTTCCAAACTTCTCGGTCTAACCTCTTCCTTTAACCTGAAGCAATGGATACATGCTACTACTCACTCTGAAGGCAATACCCTTGACCTGGTTTTCTCCCACCTTTGCACTCTATGTAACCTCTCCAACTATCCATTTACTCTCTCTGATCACTACCTTATTAGTATCACTCTCTCCCTCTCCTCCACCTCCTCTCCCTCCAACCGCCTAACAGCTACCCGTAGAAACCTGCACCATCTCAAACCTTCTCTTCTCCACTCTGCTACTGACCACCTCTATGACAAAATTGCATCCCTGTCCTGCACCGACCTAGCCACTTCTGTCTACAACACTTCACTTTTAGCCTCCCTGGACACACTGGCCTCTCTCACTACTCACAGAATCAGGCCCCGACCCCTTCAACCTTGGCAAAGAGATGACACTAGAAGTCTATAAAAACATAGCACCAGTGGCATAAGACTAAGTCTCAGAAAGATTTCAATCAGTATAAATATGCCCTCCAAGAATACAATTCCAGCCTCCTTACTGCCAAGCAGACCTATTTTATCACTCTGGTTAGCAACTTATCATCCCGTCCCCTTCAACTCTTCTCTACCTTCAACTCTCTACTTCGTCCCCCTCTGCCTCCACCCACTACTTCACTCGCTGCCCAGGAGATCGCCAATCACTTCAAAAAGAAGATTTAAACAATTTGTGAGGAGATCTCTGCTGTTCAGATACCTTCCATGCTTTACACTTCATGCCCACAAATACAATCGCTACTTCCCTCATTCAACCCCACCACTTTAGATGAGGTTGCTATACTACTTGCTAACGTCAAACTAACCACCTGCCCTCTGGATCCTGTTTCCTTGCGAATACTACGTGCACCCTCTGACTTGATTCTACACTCTTTAACCCACGTCTTCAATCTCTCCCTCTCTTCTGGCATCTTCCCCAACTCTCTAAAACATGCATTAGTTAGCCCCATACTTAAAAAGCCTTAACTGGACCCAACCAATCTTAACCTACGTCCCATCTCCTTGCTCCTCTTTTTATCCAAACTCCTTGAATGTCTTTGCAAGAATCTTCATGTGCAAGACATCCTAGTACATCCTGGAATCTAGTAAAGATATAAGCTTACCAGACTCAGGTAGGACTTGCGCAGGGGTTACAATCCACTTTCAGGGTAGTGGTCACCGCTAATCTTCAAAGGCAGGAGATCCTGGGAATCTATGGGGTCATCATGGACTGATCATCTCAGGCAAGGACTTCCACAGCTCATCATAAGGACATCCCAAGCAGTATTGAGGACGAGATCCAAATCACAAGGGGCTCCAAAAACCTCTCTGGAACGCTCCACACGGTTCATCCGATGTTTAGCGCATAAATTATGAGAGGAAAAAGGCCAACATAGTGTGATATCGTTTCAAAAATTTTATTTTAGAACATGAGGGATTAATAATACTCACATTGATGAAATATAAAAAGAGCTCTGAATAAAAACAAAGTGACAGGAGTTCTCTACTCCTCCTGTCACTTTGTTTTTATTCAGAGCTCTTTTTATATTTCATCAATGTGAGTATTATTAATCCCTCATGTTCTAAAATAAAATTTTTGAAACGATATCACACTATGTCTGTCTCTTATACACA
>BLSH010312657.1:81985-95483 GCA_018402905.1 Glandirana rugosa
TCACAGTTGACTCACTTAAAACACAACCTCTAAGAACAATTATTCTTATCGGTGAGGCCGATACGCAGGGTGTCGTCCCCTTGTCACATGACTCACGGGGCTCCCCCCTCCAGCGTGATCTCTACTCTTCATCCCAAGTATCAGCTATGGCTCCCCCTGAGACCAGGAATCACCTAAAGGTAATCTCGTGGAATGTCAAGGGGCTGCGCTCCCCGCACAAACGCATGCAAATACTACGCCACCTTAAGTGTCTACATGCAGATATTGCCTTGCTACAGGAGACACACCTAGGCCCCAATGACTCATCCAGACTCTGCAAACTCTGGGTGGGCTCAGTACACTGTTCCCCTGCTGTGGGACGCATAGCCGGAGTGGCTATTCTTATTAACAAGAATCTCCAACACAAAATTCACTCAGTTGACACTGATGCCCTGGGCCGTAGATTGACGGTCCATCTTTCAATAGCCGACAGAGATATCGCAATATCAAATGTCTATGCGGTCAACTCCCCAGGTCAATCATTCTTTCAGGATCTCACCTCATGGGCTCTTCTCATCCCCGAAACTCTCCATCTCCTGGGTGGAGACTTTAACTCACTGATGCACTCGGTTGAGGACCGATCCCCCTCCACCACCAAAGCCTCCCTCACACCCACTCCACTCGCCCAGACCATACAGTCCCTCCACCTCACTGATACTTGGCGGCTCTCCCACCCCGTTGATAAAGACTTTACTTTTTATTCCTCCCCCCATAATTCCTGGTCGCGCATTGACTATTTTTTTGCCTCCCCAAGCCTCCTCCCCCTGATCTCATCATCCTCCATTGAAAACATGGTGATATCAGATCACTCCCCGATTGCCGTCCAAATGTCCGGTCTTGTTACCCCCCACAGCCCCAAAATATGGCGATTCCCCTCGTTCCTGGCTAAGAACGAAGACTTAAAAATAACTCTGGGTGCTGCCTGGACGGAGTACTGCGAAACTAACAAGGAACACCTTTCCTCTCCAAACCTGTTCTGGGAGGCGGGCAAAGCCTTTTTAAGAGGACGCATAATTTCCTACATGGCTCAGTACAAGAAAAGAGCCTCTCGCAACTACCAACAAGCCAGCGACTCCCTCCGGGCAGCACACAGAGACCTGACCCTATCTCGCAACCCTACTACAGTGTCAGCATGGCTAAAAGCCAAACGACACTTTGATCTCTGGTCAGGACACCAGGAATCAATTCATCAAGCACACTCGGCCCTCTTCTTTCACCGTAACGGTAACAAAGGTGGCAAGTTATTAGCCAGGCTCTGCTCAGGGAGACATTCTCCGACGTTCATAGGAGCACTGAAAGGACCCGACGGGACGGTCACAAACTCCCCCTCCATCATCAATGCCCTTTTTACTGACTATTACACCTCCCTCTACACCAAAGACCCCATTGACTCGGAAGTAGCAGCAGCTTTTCTGAACAAGGCCAACCTCCCCTCACTCACTTCGGAACAATTAGATTTCCTTAACGCCCCCATAACAGCTCAAGACATCCGCTCTACTATTAGCAAACTCGGACCTGGAAAAGCTCCAGGCCCAGATGGACTCTCTTCAGAGTTCTACAGGTTCACAGCCGACTTTATTACAGACTCCTTGGAGACGGTCTACAGCTCTATCTGGTCTGATGGCCCCTTTCCCCCCACTGGTTCCCAAGCTCACATTAAGTTAATAGGCAAAAAAGGGAAAGACCCCCTATCACCATCCTCTTACAGGCCCATTTCTCTTATCAATGTGGATATCAAAATTCTCTCTAAAATTGTAGCGGATCGCCTCCCCTCCCCTCTGTCATTAGCCCAGCCCAATCTGGTTTTATACAAGGTCATTCAGCTACTCTTAACATCCGCAAGGTCCTACTCGCCCTTGAGCATGCTAAGATGTATCCTGACCGAGACTTAGCCATCATTTCATTAGATGCCGAAAAGGCTTTCGATAATATAAGCTTTACCTGGCTCTATATGGCCATGGAATCGTTTGGAATCTCG
Source organism: Glandirana rugosa (assembly GCA_018402905.1). Lineage (NCBI taxonomy): Eukaryota > Metazoa > Chordata > Amphibia > Anura > Ranidae > Glandirana > Glandirana rugosa. The sequence continues at coordinate 84,003 of BLSH010312657.1, forward strand.
GGTCCCACCCTGAATTACATCCACAAAATGTATGCATCCCCCTCAGCTCGCCTAATCACCCCCAATTTCATGTCCCCAGAGATCCCCCTTTCCAAGGGCACCCGCCAAGGCTGCCCCCTTTCCCCTCTTCTCTTCAACTTAGCCCTAGAGCCCCTGTCCAGAATCTTAAATTCCAACAAGGGCATCAGTGGCATCGCAGTTAGCAATCTCACTCTCAGATCAGCACTCTTTGCCGATGACATCCTTCTCTTCTCCTCAACCCCCCCCCCCCCCCCCGACATTTCCTATACCCAGGAATTGTTTGAAACTTTCAGAACGTGCTCAGGTCTGAGAATTAATTTTGAAAAAAGTGAAATCTTACCCCTAAACCCTCGGATCTCTGGATCATGGACAGATACATCTCGCTTTTTGATAGCCAAAAAACATATCACCTATCTGGGACTGTCTATTGGCAGAGAACCCTCGTCGCTATACTCATTAAACTACCCCCCATTGATTAATAAGATAGTACAAGAACTAGGGAACTGGGCGTCCCTCCCCCTCTCCCTTTTCGGCAGGTGCCATCTCTATAAAATGGTCTCTTTTGCGAGACTCCTATATCCCCTTCAAACCCTACCTCTACTCCTTAAGCACAAATATGTACACAAGATTCACGCTGCCCTACTCTCGTTTATCTGGCAGGGCAAAAAGCCCAGAGTGGAACTCTGCAAGCTTTTTCTGCCGAAGGACGAGGGGGGGACAGGCCTACCCAACATTAGGATCTACAATCTTTCCTGCCTTCTCAGGCAAATGCTCGACTGGTTCACTGAAAACTCCAAATACTCAAATTTTGAGCTAGAAAGAGCATTGGTAGCCCCCTTTTCCCTCCAGGCGATGGCCCACGCCAAACTCTCAGCACTCCCTAAGCGCATTAGGGCTAATTCTCTTTGCCGAGACACGGTCATCGCCTGGAGGGAGGTGAGGAAAATTCTTGATCTACCATCGGGAGTGTCCCGTTTCCTCCCAATAATCAGAAACCCTAAATTCCCTCCCTCCTTCACCAGCACCCCATTCTCTCTATGGTCCTCACAGGGACTAAAACTGCTCAGTCAAACCTGCTCCCCAGAAGGAGGGTCGGTCAGATCGTTCTCTGAGCTGGCCGCATCCTATTCCTTACCCAAAGCTCACCTCTTCCCTTACCACCAACTGAAGCACTACCTCAAGACTGAGATCATTCCTACCCCTAGGCCCTTTCAACTTTCTTTCATCGACTCCCTTGCTAACGCGGGGCACTACTCAATCTCCCAAATCTATTCCCACCTTTCACGCCACCAGGCCTCCAAGTATTCTCTACAACCTCTTCAATCCTGGGCCAAGGCCCTCGAAGACCTTGAAGCCCTGGCCAACATCCTAGCGGGATATCGAAAAATTCGCACTCTAACCGTCTCTGAAAAGTGGAGGGAAACACAATTCAAAATCACTCACAGAGCGTACTTCCCCTTTTTCTGTAACCCGGAGAGCCCCTCCGCCCCAACATGCCCCTGGTGCTTGGCTCCCAAGCCTACCCTACTCCACAGGTTTTGGAACTGCCCTAAAATAGCGATCTTTTGGGATCACATCCTGCACTACATCAACAAAACCCTAAAATACTCTATCCCAAAGGATCTAATGCTATGCATATTCAGCCATCAGGCACCACCTCCCACAGACACCCCCCCCCAGGGTCTTCAGTTCCTCATTGGGCGCACTTGTGTCTCCTGGCAGCTCGCAGATCCATCACCCAGGCGTGGATCAACATTGACCCGCCTGTCCTGTCCCAAGTAAAAGCCGCTATCCATAATCTATTTTGCATAGAATGGCTAGACGTCATCTCTCAGGATTTTAAATCTTCAAAACACTTCTTCTCTAGATGGAGGAAATACCTAGAGTCCTCCTTCCCTCCAGAGGAAATCCAACGCTATATGGAACCCTTTCGATTATCCGAATGGTATATGAAAGCGGATCTCTCAGGTACATTAGGGAATCTCAAAATTCAAGCGCTTTCCTCATGACACGCCTAGCGAACCCCTTGACATTCCACGAACCTCACCCACTGTATCTAATCAGGGGATACACCAATTACCTACCATCTTGCCTAAACTTCTAAGGTCACCTTATTACTAACCTATAACTCTAAGTTCTCCGTACAATCTACACAGGTTATGCCCTATGAGTACGAGATCACGTTGGACTTCCTGCCTTACCCCCGTCCTTTCCCCAAATGGGCCCATTCAAGGCCCTATGGGTTATACTAGTCCTAGGAAACCAGATATTTATATTTAATGCTACTGCCATTTGTCGAGTCTATCGCTGAGACTGGGTTGAATGTCTTTTTTTTTGGTTCTAGTTCTGTTTTTGCAAAACCTTTTGCCTTACTGTTGCACGATCTTTGTCTATTTCTCTCGCCTTGCTAAGCAAGGTCCAAGCTGTATTTTCATTATACTGTACTTTTTTTGGCACTTCTGAGCTTTTATACCCTGTACAATGTGAAAATTTAATAAATATATTAAAAAAAAAAAAAAAAAGAACATAATTTCTGTCTGCTGCTTCATTCCTCTGCTATCAGCATGAATCACTTATGACAATTTTTCCTGACACCAAGAGAAAAATAGTTACAGGGGAGGAACCTCCAGCAGATTGACCCCCTCAGCTCTGTACCCATGTGTTGTGTGAAGGGGGTGTGTCTCTTCCCTCCAATCAGCTCTCAGATCTCTCCGCACTGAGCTCTGCAGAGTGTAACGTCAGTTCCCCAACACCTTTTTTCTGAACTCTCAGACAAGCATATAAATTCAGCACTTTGAGTGGATGTAGAAAAGATAAACAGACACAACTTATGTTGGAGGATTTATTTCATCTTTGTGTATCACCCGAGGACAGTCCTTTCACTGGTTATATGTAAGGGTTTACAACCACTTTAATGCAGACAGACACAACATTACTAAATCTAAAGCATAAAACTTTATTGAGTTAATAAATAACAGATATCTGTGCATTTTAAATGGTTCCTTTTTTCAAAGCAGTGAAAATGACAAAACTCTGTGTTATGTGTGTGTGTGTGATTTGTGTGCCTGTATGTAAGTGGTGGTTTATCTTTTATTTTAATGCTAAGATTTATTTATTTACTTATTTATTTATTGTTTTACTTAAGTACTGTCACAAGGGGAAAACAAGCACCAACTGTGGCAGGTCCTCTTTATCAGAGGTCAAATATCAGAGGTCTAAACAGACTTCTGGTGTTTCCTTTTGTAATATAGAAAAAAGTTTGGGGTCAAAAAGTCCTCAATCTCATCCCTCCCCCTCCCTACCAGCAGGCACTTACTACTGAACACAAAGTGCTCAGTATGGAGTAGTTCCATGTTCCCTCACAAACTGAAGGTGATCAGTAAACATGCTTCTTATTTTTATGGATCTCCTTTAGGTTTTATGAATGCAAACATAAAGAATTGGTACTGTGGCATTCCATGTTTATTCACAAACTGAAGGAGATCAATAAGCATAAGTGGTATGTTTACTGACCTTGCCACTTGTCATCCTTAAAAGAAAAGCCTGCTAGGAGACCTGCATTAAACCAGGGCACCAGTCTCATTGCCAGTAAAGGTTGGAAGGAGAGAGGCACTGTAGGAGGCCACACAAAGGGAATCAGATGTTGAGGTGTGATAGCATTGAAAGTGGGAGTAGATAGCCCACAGAGGGAGTAGGGTACACTGCAGGGGATAGTGGTGGTGTGGGACGGTCACATTTATTATGAATGCCAGATTTGTAGCCACTGATAACAGTTATTCAGGAGATCCCAGAGTCCTGGGGTCCATTCAGCACTAAGTTCATGGCCCCTGCAACAACCATGAGTACATAACATAGAAAAATGCCAAGAGTGCAGAGCGCATGCGCGGGATTTCCAATATGGCCGCTTGAGCCGGGAGCTCTGCGCCTCCACCCACTAATGGAGCCCGCTCGGACACCACAGCCCAGTGATTCCAGCCCAAGAAGGAGGGTCCTAGCCCACAAACAAGGCAGCAATCCCCCTGCATGGCCAGTCCGGCCGCAAAGAAGGATTTGAGCCCCCTGTTCGCCGCAATATCCACCCAGGGGTGTACCAAGATGGCCGCCGCTGCCCCGGCCGCTGCTGCAGGGATCCATGAGAGCCAGGGGTCAGAAGGCCTTAACAACACCATCCGCCAGGATCACAGGCAAGTGATCTCTCCAGCTACTTTAACCTTCACCCTGATCGCTCATGGGGGCAGTCTACAGACAGCAACGCCATAACCTACTTCCACAGAGTCTTTACTAGGCTGCTTCCAGGGGAGCACTCCTCTTCTCCCCTAGGCCCTAATAATCTGGCCCTGGCATCTCCAGGTCCCCCCACTCAAATATCTCCTTTCAAGTAGAAGCTCTATACCAAATGTTCTCATCTTTATTGGAAAGGGGACTAGCTAACACAGTAGACACAATAACAGGGGAGATGAAAATGGACTTTCAAATGTTAGGGAGCAGAATAGAGACAATTGAACTTAAAATGGACGCCACTACAGCAATCTCTAATCAAAATACGGATCTCATCAGTTCTTTACAGGAACAACTTGATACGGCCCTTTTAAGAATCGATGATCTTGAAAATAGGTCAAGAAGGTACAATTTCAGAGTGAGAGGCCTGCCTGAATCGATCACAGATGTCTCAGATGAAACCTGATCACCAATTTGCTCCCGGACACCCCAAAACACCACCTGGAATTGGATAGGGCCCACAGAGCTCTGGGCCACCCCAGGAAAGATGGCGTACTGAGAGATATTATCGTAAAGCTTCACTTTTACGCCATAAAGGAAGGGGTAATGAAACAATCCAGATCAACAGCTAAGATTCTATGCAAAGGCCATCCTGTTCAAATTTTTGCTGACCTAGCCCCATCCACAATTCAAAGACGAAGAGCTTTAAAACCTCTCCTGATTGTGCTAACACAAAAGGAAATCAAGTACAAATGGTCTTTTCCGTTTGCGGTCAAGTTTTTCCTCAAAAGCAGATAGTATGCCTTTTCCTCGCTCCAAGAGGGGGAGAGATTATTTTTGCATCTGAAATTGATTTCTCAGGAGTCGGACATGGACACTTCCAACAACAACCCAAATACCTCCAATCTCCAATACCTCTCCTACCAGTCCTGGGACCCCTCTCTGGATAAAGGCCAAGCCATAAAGGGCCAAGGACAATGGTCCACCTTGAAGTAGTTGTAGGAGCAAGAGAGGGTTTTCTCCTTCTTAGCAGGATCTTGTTTGTTCTTTTTTGGACTAGTTCTCTCAAGGGCCCTTCTTTGTGTGCCTCCCACTTTGCAAGGTTTTCTCAAGACCATAAAAAACTGTATATAGGGATTTTGGCACAGTTAATGTAACCTTCTTATGTGGGCAAGCGGCCTCTACCTGCCTTTCAAACAGTGAAAGGGGAAACAAATACCAATTTCTACATTGTTTGTTAAGTCTGTCAACAGGAAGGCCTGGGCTTGGGGGACTCCCCCTCCACTATCTGGATGGGGGGAGGAGGGAACTCCTAAATTCATGGCCCAACAGGAGGGGGGAGCTAACAATTTATATTGAATTCCAGGATAGTCTGGCGTTGTGGTTAACGTTGATGTTTCATTTCAAATGTTATTATGTTGCATTATATTCTTTTATTTCATTTTTCATTTCTGACAAGAGGGCTCCTTGGCAGGGGGGTGGTTTCCCTGCGCCCCGCCTATCTCTCAGACTTCTTAGTAAGCTGGGGGATGGGCTGTCTGGCGGTACTGGCCAGACACCTAAGCTGTTTCCAAGGGGTGACCAGGGGGCTTTTGCCTTTCTCCACCCCTGGTCGCATAACCCTTATGCGGAGAAAGCGGTCTTTCTCAGGGCTACAATACAGTAGAGATTACTATACAATTTTCAATCTTATCTTCTTTTCACTTCATGCTCCAAATTTCTTGCACTTCCTTTTTTCTTTCCTCCTTTCTAGTGTTCGTGGACCGGTGGTCTTCGCACAGGACAGGCCCAGATCTACAGAATAAACGGATTTCCCAGAACGTCAGTGAAGACTTCCAAGTGACCCAGGGGAGGGTGAGTGTTTACACTGATATCAGCTCCTTATGTTCCAAGTCTGATGGCTGACCACATACAAGCTCCTTTAAAGGTTACTACTCATAATGTTCAGGGACTTAACTCGCCCATTAAGCGTAGAGAACTATGTGACCACAATAAAACATTAAAATTAGATATTATTTTGCTCCAAGAAACACACTTCCCAGCTTCCTACAATCCAAAATTTCTCCACTCTTACTTTCCGCATTTTTATTTAGCCAACGCAGAGAATAAAACAAAAGCAGTGGCCATTCTTTTTTCAAAAAACTGTAACTTCACTTGGCTTTCAGAGGTTAAAGACCCTGAAGGCAGGTATATTTTGGTCAAGGGAAGCATTGATGGCCAAATGGTCTCTCTAATATCGTACTACGTCCCCAACAAGGCACCACTTCAGTTCTTTCAAAAGATGCTGGATTCTTTATCCCCCTACTTGAAGGCACTATAATTTTTGGAGGAGACTCCAATGCTGCCTTTGACCAAACATTAGATAAGACAAGGCCACTAGGTAGCCAACTCCTTCATCCTTCCAGAATTAGTCTGTGAATAGCTAAATTACTCCACGCATTCAACTTAGTTGACGTTTGGAGGGAAATGCACCCCTTGAGAAGGGACTACACTCACTTTTCCAGCCCTCACAACTCATATTCCAGGATTGATCACCTTTTAACCCCTTCTTTCGTGCTGCCTCTCATACTAGAATCTCATATCCATGACACAGTACTTTCAGACCATTCTATAGTTTCCCTCTCGATCCGCATCCAGACCAAGGCATTCCCCACACCTCACTGGAGACTCAATGAATCGTTATCGACGGATCCAGTAAATGTAGTAGAAATTAATAAAAGTCTGCAGGAATATTTTTCCTTTAACAAGGTTGGGGAGACTTCAGTGGAATCGGTATGGGCAGCACACAAGGCCTTCATAAGAGGAAAATTCATTCAGATGGCATCTAGGATTAAAAGAGACAGGAGGGCCACATTGAAACTATTGGAGGAATCTTTCCTAGCAATTAAAGCTGAACATAAGGCCCACCCCTCCCCAAAATTATTAGAAAAACTAGACAAGATTAAGATAGAGCTTAACCTAGCCCTCACCACGAAAGCAGAGAAAAGCATTCGATGGTCTAAAAACAAATTTTACACACACGGAAACAAAACGAGTTCTCTGTTGGCAAGAAAGTTGACCCCTCGCACGAGACACTTATCAATGCCCAAGATAAGGGCCTCGGGCAAGCCTCCCTCAACCAACCCTGACGTAGTAGTAGGAGACTTCCAAAACTTTTATGAAAGACTTTACAGCCCATTGACAGTTGAGAATGAGGAGGATATTGCTGGGCTTCTTGAGGACACAACATTGTCCCTCCTTTCGGACAAACAGAGACTTTATGGAAGCAACAATAAGAGGAGGTAGTGGGGGTCATAAAGGACCTCAAGCAGGGCTCGGCTCCGGGTCCAGATGGCCTCTCAGGGCCTTACTACAAGGCCTTTACCCCTACTCTAGCTCCACACATGGTGAGTTTCTTTAACTCCAAGATGAAAGGGGATCCATTGGAATCACAATTAAATACTGCATTTATAACGGTAATTCCCAAACCTGAGAAAAACCATGAGGAAGTAGAAAACTACCGCCCTATATATCTCATAAACAATGACCTGAAAATTCTTACTAAGCTGCTGGCAAACCGTCTTGCTTCATTTATTGATCAATACATCCACAAGGACCAGGTGGGCTTTATACCAGGCAGACAGGGCACAGACCAAATTAGAAGAGCTATTGACTTAGTATCCATTCTTCAATCTAACTGGACAGGTGGGTCTGCACAGGGAGGGATGTTGCTTTCATTAGATCTCTGCAAGGTTTTTGACTCAGTCTCATTGCCCTACCTGTTTCTTTTACTGAAATGATGGGGATTTGGCCAGAGGTTCCTTGGTCTCATCAAAGCACTATATTCCTTTCTCCAGGCTGTAATAAAACTACAAGGATTTTATTCCAATTCCTTTCCTATCAAGGCAGGCACTAGGCAAGGATGCCCTCTATCACCTTTACTTTTTGCTATTGCTATTGAAACACTAGCCATCTCTATTAGAAGCAACCCTAACATTAAAGGGATCATGTGTGGCGACCAAGAGCATAAATGTGGCCTGTTCGCAGACGATATTTTGGTTTTCATAACTTCCCCAATGACTTCCATCCCCAAACTATGCTGGCTTTTAGACGCATTTTCTTTACTCTCGGGCCTTAGGGTTAATTTCACAAAGTCCCAAGCACTGAATATTTCTTTGCCACCCGAAATAGTATCTACATTAAAATCGGGATTTAAGTTTAAATGGAGTAATACCTCTATTAAATACTTGGGTATATACCTCACACGGAAATTCGAAAACCTTTATAGTCATAACTACCCTCCCATGTACCGCAGGCTCGAGGAAGACATTAAACGTTGGTCCAAACATGATATTTCATGGTTAGGGAGAATTAACTCAATAAAAATGACATTAATGCCCAGACTACTTTATCTTTTTCGCTCCTTACCTATCCTTATTCGGAAGGATCATCGTTCATCTTTTCAAAGTAAAATTCTCAAATTCATTTGGGGAGGCTTAGGTTATAGGATTCCTCAAAACTCCCTATTCCAACTTAGGAGGAAGGGAGGTCTAGGCCTCCCGAATCTTTTTAAGTACTTTCAGGCTGCTAGAATTGCACAATTGTCGATAATTTATTCCAAATTTGAGAAACCTGACTGGGTGCGGATTGAGAGGCAAGCCACTCCTCGGTATACGTTAGATTTTCTCTTATGGTGCCCCCTAAAAATAGGCCCCGATCCTGGCCCCAACGCTTTCCAATGAACTAGCTATGTGGGATAAAGTCGGACATCTCCCATCATTGGTGTCTTCAGCTAAACCATTAGCACACCTTTTTCACAATCAGGATTTCCCTCCAGGGTTAAATATAAAAGCATTCCAATGGTGGCTGAATAAGGGGTTATTTCACATAGGACATTTTTTTTACGGCTACTGGCCCAATATCTTTAAAATATTGTGTAAATAAACTGGAACTCCCTGATTCAGAAAAATTCAGGTTCTGCCAAATATCTAATTTTCTCAATAAAATATGGAGAGAAAAACCACTTCCCCCTAATTTCACTACCTACGAGCGATGGTGTGGTCAGCCATCAGTGCAGAAGGGAGGAATATCGGTCATATAGGAAGCACTCACTCTTCCCACAGGAAAATTAACTTTCATGACGGATTGGGATCAGATCTCCAGTTTGAATGGGACCTTGGTGATTGGCAGACTGCTTGCTTCAAATCTTTCAAGGGTATTCAGAATACTAATATAACAGAAGCAAGTCTAAAGGTTGTAATGAGATGGTATCTTACTCCGACCAGACTAGCAAAATTTTATCCATCTGCTGACCCCCTGTGTTTCAGGGGCTGTCAACTAATCTGGTGGGAATGCCAGAGAATACGCCCTTTTTGGTCAAAAAATTTTCGCATTATTCAGAAGGTATTGGGCTGCAAATTACCAAGGTCCCCATCCATTGCACTTCTAAACAAACATATTCCTCAGGCCTCCAAATCGAATAGGAAATTAATCCATTAAATTTTTCTTGGGGCTAAGATATCCATAGCAAGAGCTTGGAAACAGGAACGGGTCTCAGTGAAAGCTTAACCAATAATTTGCACAAATTTGAAGCTATATGGGAGCCCTGGGCAACTTTCATAGGCATATCTATTACCCCGGGCTTGTCCGCTTCTGTAGCTCACCAAGATGACAACTGAATCCACGCAACACTCAAACTTTTATCTATTCTTGTACTCCCTTCAGTCTTTGTCTCTCTCTCTCTTTCTCTCTTCATACTACTCCTTTTTCTGGCCTATCCCTCTTTACCTTCTCTTTTATACCCATCAGATCATTCGCAATCAGAAATTACGGACAGAGGTGCCAGTTTGCTATTAATAAACAGAACAGTCATAGGAAGCGAGGAAGACCTTAATCAACCATAGCAAGGTCTACACTTAGGTATGACGGGGGGCTCCCTTCTCTTGGCACAGTTTGTTCTCATTGGGGTGCTGGAGGCACAGGGGGTTCCTCTAACTCATTTGCCAAGCTAGCGTCGCTCCTGTAGGGAGTATACTCTGACCTAACTTTTCTTTTCTTAAGGTTTAGAAATGCTGGTACCATATGGGCAAAATGACACTTTGATTGATAAAAGCATTTGTTATCATTAATCATACTCTGTTGTTCACTGTATTTCTCTGCTACTTTTTCAATGTCCCAATGCTACCTTTGTCCTTTTCCCTTTTTGATATATGAAAATATCAGCTCTTGTTTGTTAAACATCTGAATAATCTTCAATAAAATTATTGAAACATAGAAAAATGCCAATGATGTAAAGGTCACTGAGTTGTCCTGCTGCAGTTTTGTTCAAATAAAAAAAATTGAAACAAGTCATGCAAAAGTGTCACCATACAAATAACTATATTGCAATCTAACCAGAAAATATATATATCTGTGATAGTTGCCCTCACATATGAAATAATACAAACTATAAAAACAAATATTTTGTTGCGCTATCATCAGAAAGTACATAAGATCATGACTAGGGTACCCCAGACATAGCCTGTTTACCATTTATTCTCTGTACTGAAAATAAATGAAACCACGCACCGGCTGTAGAAATTTTTGGCCGCTAGGCCATTTATTTAACCACTTGCCGACGGCTGATCGGCATTTGACGGCGACAAAGTGGCGCTGTAACGCGAATCACCGTCATACGACGGCGGCCGCGAACTCACGCCGCCGGCATTTGTTACAGGGGCTTTCAATCTACAGGGCCAGGCCAATGATTTTTGGCCTGGCCCTGTAGATCGCCCTGCCAATGACATTATTCCCCTACCTCTGTAAATGTAAACAGAGGCAGGGGAAGTTCACTCCTCTTCCTCCCTGAAGTCCTTTTCGACATCAGAGAGGAAGAAGAAGCATCTAGAAACGTGAGTGCACCAACACTACACTAACACCAGGCCACATAGGCACATTTAACCCCTTGATCGCCCCCTGATCGCCCCCCAGTTAACCCTTTCACTAACTGTCACCCTCCTGTCACACTATCACATAGTGCAGCGATCTGATTTTTAGCGATCGCTGTACATGTGACCTTGTGACGCTAAATCAGTGTTAGGTTAGGCTAGTACTAGGCCTAGTTAGGTGAAAAGCCCCCCCCCTGCCCCCCCCCAATAAAGTTTTTAACCCCTTGATTGCCCCCTGTCACCTGTGATCACCGTAAAAGTGTCACGGGTGACGCTAGCTAGATAGATAGGTTTTTTTCAATCAGATTACCCGCCGTATTTACCTTTTACAGGTTTT
>BLSH010312657.1:110608-122585 GCA_018402905.1 Glandirana rugosa
CTTCCTTTTACCCCCATTCCCAGTCTGTTCACGGGATGTTTCTTTACCCCTGTCCCTTTATTGAATTTCGTAAAAATTTGATTTTAGTGTATTTTTTTTTAGTTTTTACCTCCACCTACACCTGGTAGAAGTTTGACACACTTTTTTCAGATTTAATCGCCCTCTTCGGTATAGTCACAAGATTTTAGTAGAAGTTTGACACACACTTTTCAGATTTAATCGGTCCTCTTCGGTATAGTGACAAGATGTTAGTAGAAGTTTGAGATTTTAGAACACTGATATGGCTTCTCCCACTAATTTATACTTTTCACACACAGTTTGAAGATGATTTTAGAACACTGATATGGCTTCTCCCGCTAATTTATACTTTTCACGCACAGTTTGAAGATGATTTTAGAACACTGATATGGCTTCTCTCGCTGATTTAGACTTTTCACACACAGTTTGAAGATGATTGTAGAACAGTGATATGGCTTCTCCTGGCTAATTTAGACTTTTCACACACAGTTTGAAGATGATTTTAGAACACTGATATGGCTTCTCCCGCTAATTTAGACTTTTTTCACACAGTTTGAAGATGGTCCACATCCACCTCCATTTTTGATTTTTTTTTATGTGATTTTAGTTTAAAAATGCTTTAAGTTATTTCCCTGTCCCCATTTCTTTGTAGGGCACTTGTCTGACCCTTACCCCCATTTTCCTTCATTTTGCAGACCTCTAGGACTTTCCAGGACTTTGTTACAGCAATTTTCAAAACTTTTATTAAATTATCAGAACCCAGGACCCGAACCCGGACTTTTTTTGAAAAGTCCGGGTTCGAGTCCGGGTCCCGGACACCCAAAAGTTCGGTACGGACCCGAACTTTACAGTTTGGGTTCGCTCAAATCTAGTCATTAAGGAGCATACGTCTTTTTTCAGGGGTATTGAGGCCTTTTGCGTTGAGCAAAAAAATTTTAAGGCGATCCATCACCAACTGCCCTGCCCGGCTGAGAGGGGGAGAAAAGGAAGGGGGTTAGAAGAAGTTTGAGAAAGGAAAAAGAAAGCAAGAGGGAGGAAATTTAAGAAGAAGAGAGGGAGAAGTAACCAGCAAGTAATCGCCCCCTTCGTTCGTCCTCTCTAAACTGTCTAAAACAATTGCCCTTAGCAGTGGGCACACCTTGACCCAAAAACAGGTCCTTGTGTGCTGTCCTAAGTTGGGGTAATAGCTGACTCAGACCCTAGAGTGCTCTCTGGTGCCTGTCCCAGTCACCCCAGCCCGTATAGAGACATATTGTTAAACTGGCATAAGCCTGCATCCCAAATAGTAAGGTGTAGTGGATTGCAGTTAATGGCAGAACATTTCAAACAAGGCAAAGCTATAGTTGTATCAAGCATTCGGATCCTGTCTGTCATAAATATTTAAACAAACCATATCAACAAGTGTAGTAGCTTCCCCCACCCTCTGCTCCTCACTTCCCCACCTCTGTATAGTAGTCGCCATGCATCAAGGCCGGGCTCCAGCGGCCCCGGCGTAGGCCTTGCTGTCCAGGAGGCCCTCCTTAGACAGAGTCATCCCCACTCTCCAAGAACCGGCCGCAGTGGTGAGTGGGGCCAGGCCAGCAGCCAGGATATTTCCCTACCAGCCGGGAGAAATTGTCCAAAGAGGGTCCAGATTCTCCATAGGTCAGGCAGATGCCCGTGTAGGGTGAGGAGCGGTGGGGGCTCACTTGCACATCCCCCCTCCCCCCTGTATTGCTTCCGCAATGTGGACAGGGCAACTGCCGGGGGTTGCGAGATCATATGTCAATGTCTCAGTCTAGTTTGCAACCACTGATCCTCCCCGGCCATCCCAGCAGTCGCCGCCGTAATGTCTAAGGATGGGGCAGAAGCTTGGTTCATCTGTGATCCTCATCTCAAGTCTAGGAGTGCACTCCCATATCCTGGAGGAGAGAGACGGTCTAGGAACAGGATGTTAGCGCTGGGTGTGGGTTGGCAGGTGCAGCTAGAGGGGTACTTGCATGTTACAGAGGGAAAGGTATCAGGAGTATATCAAGTTTCGGCAGACAGGGTCTAGAGGCATGTCAGGGATGTTATGACTCACATGCTCTTGTCGGTGAGGTTGCCCGGGATCTCCATCTGGATCTCTGAGGTCTAGGCTGCTGTCCTCTTCTGGTGCCCTCGGTCCCAGGCCAGCCTGTGGGGGGCGGCAGGAACTGTCACCAGCTCGGGACCGGGATCGGGTCAGCAGCCAGGTACTGGAGAATTGCCGGCAGGTCTCCTGGGGTGTGGAGGACAAAGGGTTTGCGGTCCTTGTTAAAGATTACCGACATGGGATAACCCCACCGGTAAGTGGCTCCAGCAGACCGGGCTAGCTCCAGTACTGGGCACAGTGTGACTCTCCTCTGCAGCGTCCCTCGTGATACATCTGGAAGGATTTTGATGCTTGTCCCATCGAACTCCACTTCACCTGCTTCCCAGGCCTTTCTTAAGATTTGTTCTTTGTATGTATAATGGTGCAGCCAGCAGATGACGTCTCGGGGCCTGTTGGCATCCCCCAGCTTGGGGCCCAGTGCCCGGTGGATACGGTCGAATTCCAGGTCAGCTGGAAGGGAGTCATCTAGGAGGCTATGGAAGATGGCTGCGGCTGTGGACGCCAGGTCCTCTGGTCCCGTAGCCTCCGGCAGTCCCCGGAGGCAGAGGTTGTTCCTCCTGCTCCTGTCCTCCATTGCTTCCTGTTGGAGCTGGAGCTGTATAGCCGCCTCTTCGTGGGAATCCTGAAGGGTTTCCAGTGCAGAGACACGGGTCTCGAGGGCCTCTAGAGAGGACTCCCCAGCGGTAACTTTCGCAGCAAGGAATGACATGTCCCGCTTAATGTCCTGCAGGTCCTTCATGTCCTGCAGGCGAGCGAGGATGGATTCAATGTCCGTCTTCATTGGTAGTGCGCGGATCAGGTCTCTGAGCTCAGAGTCAACCCCGGCAACCGAAGAGCAGGGCTGGGAACAGGAGGATCCATGGTGGAGAGCTGCCGGGGTATCCGAGTAGGTATCCGATTCCAGCGATACCGCCGGTGAGGCCGCTCGTGCACCTTGTTCTGGGGCTCCTTGATTCAGGCCACATGGCGCTGCCATCTTGCCCGCCGGAGATGCTGCCTGTGAAATACTGGGTTATTTCACCAACAGTTTTGGTAGTTTTGCTGGATTTCGTGCCTGGGTTGCTTATCTTGGCTTTCCTTTTTTTGGAGGAGTACATGCCTAGCCTTAGTGTTAGAAATCACCAGGATGGCTAGTAGAAGGCCAAGAGCTCTGGTGGTGTGCGTCCTTACTCAGCCATGGTCAGGCCATGCCCCTGCAAAATCTTTTAACAGAAACTAAGAAAATGCATTTTTTTTTATTTGTAGCATAAAAAATAAAAACCCCAGTAGTGATTAAATACCACCAAAAGAAAGCTATATTTGTGTGAAAAAAATGATAAAAATTTCATTTGGGTACAGTGTTGCATCACCGTGCAATTTTCATTCAAAATGCGACAGCGCTGAAAGCTGAAGGGGGGAACAAAGGAAGGGTGGAAATGGCATCCACAGACAACACATACATCCTCAGTAAAGATAGAGCTGCCGAGACCCGGAAGAAGCTATATTTTATATAACTCAAAAAGGTATTTATAAACCAGATTTTATAGCGGTTTAACGGGGAAAGCTTGATCATTCATTGTTAAATGATAATATTAAAAAAAAAGAGGGTTTACTTTCTCTTTAATCTCTATAATTAAGCCCCATGGGTGGGGCAAACCATGTAAGAGGACTGTAGTCATCACGAGCTTAGACTGAAGCTCTATCTTCACTTTTCTGTATAGTGACTGAGCTCTGGGGTGTGGTGTTTCGACCTTCTGTCGTCTGATTTTTAGTCTATATCAGTCTCTGTAATGTGACTAGTAATAGTGGATTACAGGTAGTGTCAGCTATCCTTATATTGAAACATGTATTGAAAACTCCAGTGGTCAAAAAATATTTGCTTAACCACTTCAGCCCCAGAAGGATTTCCCAGTTTAGGACCAGAGCACTTTTTGCGTCGCTTTAACTGACAATTGCGCGTTTGTGCGACGTTGTACCCAAACAAAATTTGCGTCCTTTTTTCCCCACAAATAGAGCTTTCTTTTGGTGGTATTTGATCACCTTGCGTCATTTCTGATTACCACTATAAACGAAAAAAAAAACAATATTTCTTACTGTTTGCTAAAATACAAATCAAAAAAATATATATTTTTTTTCATCGGTTTTGGCCGATTTATATTCTTCCTCATATTTTTGGTTAAAAAAAAAATCGCAGTCAGCGTTTATTGATTGGTTTGCACAAAAGTTGCCGCATTTACAAATGAAGAGATTTCATGTATGGGGTTTCTATTTTTGTTTTCATATTTTACTAGTAATGGCAGCGATCTGCAATTTTTAGCGGTACTGCAATATTGCGACGGACATGTCGGACCATTTTGACACTTTTTTGGAACCATTGGCGATCCAATATCCGATTGGCTATGAAAATGCATTGATTACTGTGTAAATGCCATTGGCAGTGAAGGGATTAACCTGGAGGGGGCGCTCTAAGGATTAAATGAGTGATCTAACTGTATGGGGGCTGGGCTGGCAGGGGGGGGGGTGATCACGGCTTCCATATACAGGAAGCCTGTGATCACTTCCCTTCGCCTTCTGTCATCATGGAGATCCGTGTTTACATACACAGACCTCCGTTCTCTCACTGCGGGGGAGCCATCGCGGGTAGCCGGAGGAGATTAAGTTCACCCTACCTGCTCCCTGGCCCCCCAGAACACAGTGAGCACCATAGGTGTGCGCAGGGGTGTGCCGGGTGTGCCTGGGCACACCCTAATCACCCTGTGCGGAGCATATTCCCCTTGCTAATTGTTCACCAAAGACCTCCAGCGGGGCTCCTAAAATTTTTTTAAAGAATAAAATATTAAAAATAAAAAACTACTGACACCATTCACTGCCCTACTAACACCAAACTCTGCCCTACTAACACCAAACTCTGCCCTACTGAGAAGCCCACTGGTCTACTGACACCATCCATATTTGAGCACATTTGGGGTGCACACCCTAATGCAATAGGCTGCGCACACCTATGGTGAGCACGCAAATGGGCCTCCAGCGGCACGCGCACGCTCACAATACTTGTTATCGTGGCCAACGAGCCACTTTGCCACTGTCAAGCCACAGCACGCGGTCGGCAAGTCATTAAACTAGGGGTACTTTTACAACTTGTATATAAGAACTTAGAATAAGTAATTGCTGTTAAACAATAGGGTTGATTTATTTAAAAAAAATGAGTGCAAAATCTGGTGCAAGTGAGCATGGTAGGCAATCAGCTTCTAACTTCAGCTTGTTCAGTTAAGCTTTGACAAAAAAACTGGAAACTGGATGGTTTCTGTGCAGAGCTGCATCAGATTTTGCACTCTCCAGTTTTAGTAAATCAACCCCAATGCCTATTTAAAGATGATTTTTCATCATATTGTGCACATAGACACATCATACTTACATAATATGGTACCTACATGAGGTACAGCACTGCTCCATTCTTCACTACTGCCATCTTCTTCACTGGGGTTTCAGATTCTACTGGGTCCTCTCCTTTGGCCACTGCATTCACACAGGAGTTACGTCCTTCCCAGCACTCAGATCCATTCTTGGCATCTATTTTGCATCAGATACTGGGATAGAATTGGGAGTGTTCAGCACATGAATCCTTATGCAATAAAAATTTCCGGGGTAAAGAGAAATATATTTTTGGCAGAAAGACTTTAGATCTCTCTTCTGCCAAACAACAAAACCTCCTAGAATTTTTAATTTTAACAACTTTTAGTCACATCCATACATTGCAGTGTACAGCATGGTGGTGAGCCCTCGTTCATTACCTCTACTGGACTCCAATCACACGAGTGATAAAATATTTGCAATTTTTCATTGTTTTGCACTCATTTCTTGTTATGTCTCCATATTCTGATTTGGTTGTTATGATCTTTACTCTGTTATAAACACCACTGCAGTAAAATTTGCTGCATTTTACAAATGGCAAT
Organism: Glandirana rugosa; assembly: GCA_018402905.1. Classification (NCBI taxonomy): domain Eukaryota; kingdom Metazoa; phylum Chordata; class Amphibia; order Anura; family Ranidae; genus Glandirana; species Glandirana rugosa. Next base: position 116,672 of record BLSH010312657.1, read on the forward strand.
AGGTTGTAGTTATTGAGAAGTGAAAACAACTGTGGATTTGTTAGCCTAAATATACAGAATCACAATCAACTGAATATATACAGTATCTCACAAAAGTGAGTACACCCCTCATATTTATTGTAAATATTTTATTACATCTTTTCATGTGACAACACAGAAGAAATGACACTTTGCTACAATGTAAAGTAATGAGTTTACAGCTTGTATAACAGTGTAAATTTTCTATCCCCTCAAAATAACTCAACACCCAGCCATTAATGCCTAAACCGCTGGCAACAAAAAAAGTGAGTACACCCCTAAGTAAAAATGTCCAAATTGGGCCCAAAGTGTCAATATTTTCTGTGGCCACCATTATTTTCCAGCATTGCCTTAACCCTATTGGGCATGGAGTTCACCAGAGCTTCACATGTTGCCACTGGAGTCCTCTTCCAATCCTCCATGACGACATCACAGAGTTGGTGTATGCTGCGCTCCTCCACTTTCTGTTTGAGGATGCCCCACAGATGCTCAATAGAGTTTATGTCTGGAGACTTGCTTGGCCAGTCCATCCCCTTTACCCTCAGCTTCTTTAGCAAGGCAGTGGTTGTCTTGGAGGTGTGTTTGGGGTCGTTATCATGTTGGAATACTGCCCTGCGACCCAGTCTCTAAGGGAGGGGCTCATGCTCTGCTTCAGTATGTCACAGAACATGTTAGCATTCATTAGTCCTTCGATGTACTGTAGCTCCCCAGTGCCAGCAGCACTCATGCAGCCCCAGACCATGACTCTCCCACCACCATGCTTGACTGTAGGCAAGACACACTTGTTTTTGTACTCCTCACCTGGTTGCAACCACACACGCTTTGACACCATCTGAACCAAATAGGTTTATCTTGGTCTCATCAGAACACAGGACATGGTTCCAGTAATCCATGTGCTTAGTTGTCTTCAGCAAACTGTTTGCTGGCTTTCTTGTGCATCATCTTTAGAAGAGGCTTCCTTCTGGGACGACAGCCATGCAGACCAATTTGATGCAGTGTGCGGCATATGGTCTGAGCACTGATAGGCCAACCCCCCACCCCTTCAATCTCCGCAGCAATGCTGGCAGCACTCATACGCCTATTTCCAAAGACAACCTCTGGAAATGACACTGAACATGTGCACTCAACTTCTTTGATCGACCATGGCGAGGCCTGTTCTGAGTGGAACCTGTCCTTTTAAACCCCTGTATGGTCTTGGCCACTGTGCTGCAGCTCAGTTTCAGGGTCTTGGCAATCTTCTTATAGCCTAGGCCATCTTTATGTAGAGCAACAATTCTTTTTTTTAAGATCTTCAGAGAGTTCTTTGCCATGGGGTGCCATATTGAATGTCCAATATAAGAGAGTGAGAATGATAATACCAAATTTAACACACCTGCTCCCCATTCACACCTGAGACCTTGTAACACTAACGAGTCACATGACACCGGGGAGGGAAAATGGCTAATTGGGCCCAACTTGGACATTTTCACTTAGGGGTGTACTCACTTTTATTGCCCACAGTTTAGACATTAATGGCTGTGTGTTGAGTTATTTTTAGGGGACAGCAAATTTACACTGTTATACAAGCTGTACACTCACTACTTTACATTGCAGCAAAGTGTCATTTCTTCAATGTTGTCACATGAGAAGATAGAATAAAATATTTACAAAAATGTGAGTGGTGTACTCACTTTTGTGAGATACTATATATATATATACCCTGTATATATATATATATATTGTAAAGGAAAGGAATATGGTAATGCGCTGCTATGTGATAGTGGACAGCCTGGTTGCTGCTTCCACTAGATGTATAACTTGTCACACTTAATAATTAATAAAAGTATTAATAAAAATGATTAATTCTCCCCGTAATTAACATAAAGTGCTAAGTGCTAAATTAATATAGTACACACAATGTGTGAATAATTTATGCAGTAAAGGTTAAGTATAATCCAATGTGTAGAAAAAACAAGTCCTCCTATAATAATGATTTAATAACTATTGATCTTCTTTCCGTGCAACTTCTGTGATGCTTCCTAACAATGTGCAAACAAACCAAAAAAGTGCAAGGTGCTCCCTTCACCAGGTGAATTGGACTCTCACCTTAATTTGCGACCCCCACTCGGGTCAATTCAAGTTTAGGATGTATACTGCTTCTCTTGTTTGGATGAAAAAGACTTTAAATGAACCAGAACGCTTCAAAGTGCTAACCGCACATAGGCTGGAATAAGAGTGCTAACCGCACATAATAAAGACACGTGCTAATCGCACCAGATAGACTAAACGTGCTAATCGCACAGATACTAAAATAGTGATGCTAATCGCACCAGAAGGATGATTAAAAAGTGCTGACTGCACAGGACCTGATTAAATAGCCCTTCCAGCATATAAAAGCCACTTAGTGCGGGAAACTTCAACACAAACACCCTTGGTGCGGGAAACTTCAATGGTCTCAGATATTTAATAATCAACCGTAGCTCCCAGGTAAGCATGTAAAGATAGTAAGAATTTCATGGTGCAGTACATACAGCAACATATGAATGAACCATGCCACCCCTTTGAAAACTACTCACATTTTATTAGAAAAATAACAGCATATAAAATAAGTAGATGATCTCTCACGTTAAAATGCAGGATACCACCGCCAGGCTATGCCTCTACATGTTACGCCACCTGCCGTCATGGCTTCGTCTGGATTCAAACATATATATATATATATATATATATATATATATACTGTACATTACACTGTTGTAAGCACAGTTTTTGTTTTGTGAATTAGTAAAGTTGGGCATAACATTATAAATTATTCTGTTACTATTATCATTAACATGTTTCACCACCATTAGTGTATACACAGATGTGACAAAAGCCAAGCATAGCAGACCATTTTAGAGATTGTCCCTGTAACGCACAAGCTATTGAGACTCTTGACAAGAAAGATGGATAGCATGTGTATGGTTTCTTATTTGTTTCTCTTCTACCTGCAGTTCTGTACTTGATGTTTTGTACGAATCTATCAATGCTTGCTTGCGCTCTAAACACATATATAACCGTTCAGCACAGCATTATTTAAGCGTGCAATTCGACCCGTTCAACATTATCTAATTAAATAATCAATTTGGCCGTCCTCAAGGGAATACAAACCATCATAGGATCAGCTGAGCCTGGTTGGACACTATTTGGACACAAAGCATTTACCTGAATGTAAATTGACGGAGAGAGTTTATCTAACAGCTTTTCCTTACAATAAATCCCAAGAGTACAGTTTACTGAAAGCCTCATGTATCATATACATGCATAGTATATGCAACGTAATAGTGAGTTCATACTAATGATTGTTATATTCTCTTGGAAAACAATAGCTTATTAGAGAAATTGATATCATTGTTATATTTATTATTTAATTATTTATATATATTATGTATAATATTCCTGTGCAAAGATTAATTACAGAAAAATTGTGATGCCCACTACCCCACATAATATGCTCCCTCTGCAGTACTGTATCTGGAATTTGATAATAGCTATTTTACATTGGTGGTTAATGGTGCCCTTTATAATCCCTTAAAAAATTATTCTCCACATTATTAGGCAATATATTGGTCTTCTCCCCTCTGATAAAAGCCATATTTACATTGGTGGACAGTGTTTTTTTTTGTCCACCCAAAAAAAGGCCCTTTAATTGCCCTAAGGGCTCTATCAATGAACCCTTATTTACATGTTTCTTGAAGAAGTCACTGCTACTACAGTGATAGTAGCAATCTACCAGTGCTGAACAGTTGTGCATAGTAAACACATGGGGGTCACTTGCTCAGCACTGTTGCTATTCAGACAACACTTTATGTTATTGTAATGCATGATTTATTGGTTGATTGAATTCAATGACCTGCTGGTCGCCAATGGATGGGCATGAGATATGCATACTTACATTGGTGCAAGCTAGGCCAATGTAACCATACAAGAAAAATGCTCTTAAATTTCAGCTTTAAGGCTGAGTTCACACTATTGCAAATTGGATGCGGGCTCTCTGCATCCAATTTGCATAGCAGGAGATTTTGAGTGCCTCTCTATGGAGCCGGTTCACATATCTCCACTGAGGCTCCGGCCCTGAGCGTCTTTTGGTCCATTTCAGGTCTGAATTCAGCCAAAAATTTGGGCTCAAATCCAACCTGAAACAATGAACCAGGACACACTGGACCACTGCTGGGAGCCGCATGCGAACATACTGTAGGGTTGCCACCTCATCCCTTTAAACCCGAACACATATTAATTACACAGGTTCTGAGGTTAATTTAATGCAAATAAGGTACTAAGTGATTTTAATTACCACCTTAATCAGTCACAGAACCTGTGCAATTAATATGTGTTCGGGTTTAAAGGGGTGAGGTGGCAACCATAGAACATAGTGTGAACCCAGCCTGAAGCTAAAAGCTAGCCAGATCTGTAATCATTAATATGTAATTAAATGTATTTAATTTATGCAAGCAATGGCATTACCTGAAGCTGATATCAGCTTCTTGCAGTCCTTGTACATGAGGAATGGAGTATGAGAGGAAGAAGCAGTACAACTAGCCAATCAGTGTCAACAAAAACATGCTGCTTTTCCATTCACTGTCGAGTCTTAAGCTATGGTGGGTCCAGAGGTAATGGGTGAATGATGGTGACTATCAGACTGAGGACATCTAGCAGCAGATAAAAATACTGTGGGGTAAATCTCTGGATTGAAAGTGAATATTTTTTTTTTAAAATCAAACTGGTGTTTATTGACCAAAACACATATAAAAGGCATTACAGAGTGGAAGAAAAACTTGCATGGGTGTTATACCGATTATAGTTGCACATTGACTATTTGGTTACAGCATTTGATCAACATAAACTCACATTGTGAACAATACATTGAGTAAGGTGGAAAATACAATCAGAACCGTTCTGCGCTCTTGAAAGGGTTAGACAGGTCTATTCAGCAATATATACTTATTTGCCCACATAAAAAAGACAACTGTACATGAGAATAAAGTTTAGAGCAGTATTACAGACCCCAAATTGCTCGTTACCTGTATTCCAGACCCTCTCCCTCTCTCCATTGTTTGCAGCCGGATCACCCCCACAGTCATCTGTTCCTTGCCCGTTACCCTCCTCCTCCCCAACAACAAGCCCAAGGGCACCAGGGGGTTACATTCCTTAAAGGGCGGTCAACAGCCGCTGACCAACCAATTCTAGGGGACTGAGCCCTGGGGTGTCTAGCCACGGTGCCCATAGTTTCTCAAATTTACCTGGACATCCCCTACGTTGGTAAATGTAGTGTTCAAGCTTAAGTGTATCTCCCATATGTGAGATCCATAGCCTAATTGACGGCGGTGTGTCCGTCGTCCACTTTAACAGTATTACTTTCCTAGCTTGGAAGAGGGCCCTAGAGACCGCAACACGGGTGTGTTCCACTGCTATAACATCCTCTAGGGACCCTAATAGACAATGTATGGGATTCAAAGGTACGGTTGTGAGGAACACTTTGTTTATTGTATCCAGTACCTCCCTCCAATATCGATGGAGTTTCGGACACCGCCATAAAAGGTGGATGAGGTCACCCGTACCCACTTTGCATTTTTTACAAAGGGGGCTTGTCAATACCCCCATTTTGTGCAACGTCACCGGAGTGCGGTGGGACCTTGTAAGAATAAAAAGCTGTGAAATTCTCTGAGCCTGATTCAGGGAGCAGACGGGAAGCGACTGCAATGCATCTTCCCACTGATCCCCGGATACCACTCCCAGATCTTCCTCCCATCTCTTCCTAGCTTTCATAGGGTGGTTGCCCAGGTAGTCACGTAAAAGCATATCATAGCATTGAGAAATAAAACCTTTAGTTATACTAGCTGATTTGATCATATTAAATATCGGGGTGGGCGATTGAGAC
>BLSH010312657.1:129564-139712 GCA_018402905.1 Glandirana rugosa
ACCGGACCACTTGCCTATACCGCCCGGCCTCGGACGGTGGGGACGTAGTGACAATTCTGTAAGTTGTAACTGGTGAGTACCTTTTCCTTCTTTGGTCTTGAGATGAGGACAAGACGTCAACGTACCTGATGATATATTCACCGACCGTAATAGGGCTTCTGGATCTAGACTGGGCGGAACGAGAGGAGAGAGGTGGGGTTCATACAAACGATTCGGGCCTGACGTTCGACCTGATCTTCCCTGGAGACTACGACTGAACGGCTGCCTGAAGGGCCGATGAAAGACGATGGGGGTCTAGAGTTCTACCGCAGGTGTTGTTATTAGAGGACCTTACAATCTCCCTACGTGCTGGGCGACTTTTTGGTAAGATGCGTTTCTTGAAATGAAACAATCGCTGGATGGAATTTCTGCAGACAAGAGGAGATCATGGTCCTTTTCAGCGGGTCGTGCATCCCTCTAACATTCCAGGAGATTATTGTTGTGGACGCCATCTTGAGATCTGGGGGTAGCAGAAAGTAGCCGGGAAGTCCGTCGGCAAGTCAGCATCAGAGGTCCCTTCTAGTCCAGCTTGCAGTCCGGGCTTAGCAAACATACTTGGGGTGGAGAGAGGAGAGCAAGGCGGGTCAGATCTAGGTCTTCGGGATAATGCCAGCCACTTATATAGTAGTCCATGCAACTGCAGAACAGGAGTAGAGTTCTGGTTTCTTCCTTTTCCATGAGTGGTCAATGTTGAATGTCTTAACAGTGATGCAGGGGTGGCAGGCTCCGGCCCGCCATATCCGTTCACCAGGCCAACAAAACTTTTGCCAACAGGGCAATCAAACATCTGACGTAGAGTCTTCGTCTCTACCAAACTGTGGACCAATTTGGATAACCACATTAAGTCCAGAAGCCGGTCACATGTAGTATACACCTAGAGGACCGGAGGTTGGCACGCTGACGATGAGATCATTAACTCATCCCAAAGGTTTGGCATTGAAATCTAGATGGTCATATGAGGAGTTAAACTTCCTTGCCGTCTGAATCAGCACCCTTTTAGTGGTCTTCTTCCCTGTCAACTTGGGGCCTATTTCGCAGGTTTTGTTCGTTGTGATCCAGCTAGTCGGCAGCCTCAGCGGCCGTTTCAAAGAAAGAGACCTGTCCCCTGACTGTTACTCGGAGTTTGGCCGGGTAAAGCATAGCGTAAGTAATCTGGAGGCGTTGGAGTCTTTGTTTGACATCCGTAAATTTTAACCGTTTGCGTTGTACTTCAGCCGTGAAGTCTGGGTAAAAAGAGATTCTACTACCATTGTACTGAATAGCACCCCTTTCTCTCGCCAGACGAAGGATCACCTCTCTGTCTCTATAGTTCAATATCCTGGCCAACATGGACCGGGGTCTGTTCCCAGGTGGTGGTGGGCGCGGTGGAGTACGGTGGGCCCGCTCCACAGCAAATAAAGGAGAGAAGGCCTCCCGGCCAAAAGTGTCCAGAAGCCAGTCCACCACAAACGATGTGGGATCTCGGCCCTCAACCTTCTCCGGTAGGCCCACGATGCGCACATTATTACGCCTCAAGCGGTTCTCAATGTCATCTGTTTTGGCAGTATTCAGTGCAGCCTGTTGTGCAGCAGCTCTAGTGTCTCTAACCAGGGGTGGTAATTGGTCCTCCATGTCGCTAATTCTGCCCTCCGCTGCAGTAGTGCGCTCTCTAATCTTTTGGAGATCTTGGCGCAGCAAGGAGACTGACTCTGCTAGCCCCCCAAACTGTGTCTTCAGGTCATCCACTGCCGCTGTACATTTGTGCACCGCCAGTAAAATATCAGATAGTGTAGGCTGGGTGTTTTCCTCTCCAGGGCCCTCCATATGATTTGCACTGAGGCCCAGTGAAGTGTCTAAGGGCAGCGTGTCGTCCTGCCCCCCCACCTCCATGTCTTCAGTCTGGGTGTTAGGTGCGGAATGTACCGTGGCTGATACCCTCTGTGTGTAGAAAAGCATGTCCCGGGGTTGCTCTTTAGGGTTTTTAGGAGGCTTAGATTGCTTACCCTCTTGCTCCTGTGGCTTGTCAGCACCACGAGGAGCGCGCTGTGGAAGCTGCAGGCCGTCGCCATCTTGGGCCTCCCTGCTCGTACAGGCCGCGGGTTGTTTGTCGGCTTTGCGGGACATTTCTCCCCACGGGTGCGGGCTGCGAGTACTCCAGGTACCTTCCAGACGGCAAGGAGCGGGTAACGGATGGTGCAGAAATGGGTGTTCAGTGGGATAGAGGATCACTGCAGGATGTATTCAGCGGGAGCTCCGTGAAGTGCGACTGTTCACATGCCCGTACAGGCCACGCCCCCGAAAGTGAATATTGCAGCAACATTTTTATATTTTATTTTGTAATGGACTATTCTACTTGTACAGTATCTCAGAAAAGTGAGTACACCCCTCGTATTTTTGTAAATATTTTATTATATCTTTTCATGTGACAACACTGAAGAAATTACATTTTGCCACAATGTAGTGAGTTTACAGCTTGTATAACAGTGTAAATTTGCTGTCCCCTCAAAATAACTCAACACACAGCATTAATGTCTAAACCGCTGGCAACAAAAGTGAGTACACCCCTAAATGAAAATGTCCAAATTGGGCCCAATCAGCCATTTTCCCTTCCCAGTGTCATGTGATTCGTTAATGTTAAAAGGTCTCATGTGTGAATGGGGAGCAGGTGTGTCTCACTCTCTCATATTGGTCACTGGAAGATCAACATGGCATCTCATGGCAAAGAACACTCTGAGGATCTGAAAAAAAGAATTGTTGCTTTACAGAAAGATGGCCTAGGCTATAAGAAGATTACCAAGACCCTGAAACTGAGCTGCAGCACGGTGGCCAACACCATACAGCGGTTTAACAGGACAGGTTCCACTCTGAATAGACCTCACCATGGCCGACCAAGGAAGTTGAGTGCATGTGTGCTCAGCGTCATATCTAGAGGTTGTCTTTGGGAAATAGAGTATGAGTGCTGTCAGCATTGCTGCAGAGGTTGAAGGGGTGGGGGTCAGCCTGTCAGTACTCAGACCATATGCCACACACTGCATCAAATTGATCTGCATGGCTGTTGTCCCAGAAGGAAGCCCCTTCTAAAGATGATGCACAAGAAAGCACACAGTTTGCTGAAGACAAGCAAACTAAGGATACTGTAACCGTGTCCTGTGGTCTGATGAGACCAAGATAAACGTATTCAGTTCAGATGCTGTCAAGCGTGTGTGGCGGCAACCAGGTGAGGACTACAAAGACAAGTGTTTCTTGCCTACAGTCAAGCATGGTGGTGAGAGTGTCATGGTCTTGGGCTGCATGAGTGCTGCCGGCACTGGGGAGCTACAGTTCATTGAGGGATCCATGAATGCCAGCATGTACTGTGACATACTGAAGCAGAGCATGATCCCCTTCCTTCAGAGACTGGGTCGCCGGGCAGTATTCCAACATGATAACGACCCCAAACACACTTCCAAGATGACCACTTCCTTGCTAAAGAAGCTGAAGGTAAAGGTGATAGACTGGCCAAGCATGTCTCCAGACCTAAACCCTATTGAGCATCTGCAGGGCATCCTCATATGGAAGATGGAGGACATAGGTCTCTAACATCTACCAACTCCGTGATGTCATCATGGAGGAGTGGAAGAGGACTCCAGTGTCAACCTGTTAAGCTCTGGTGAACTCCATGCCCAAGAGGGTTAAGGCAGCGCTGGAAAATAATGGTGGCTATACAAAATATTGACACTTTAGGCCCAATTTGGACATTTTCACTTAGGGGTGTACTCACTTTTGTTGCCAGCGGTTTAGACATTAATGGCTGTGTGTTGAGTTATTTTGAGGGGACAACACATTTACACTGTTATACTAGCTGTACACTCACTACTTTACATTGTAGCAAAGTGTCATTTCTTCAGTGTTGTCACATGAAAAGATATAATAAAATATTTACACAAATGTGAGGGGTGTACTCACATTTGTGAGATACTGTATGTTCATATAATATGGTTTCAAGTATTACCCCTGTAATTTGTGCATATTTTATCACTCCTTTTTACCACCCCATTGCAAGAGTCTATTCTGATACACTTTGATGTATTGGTGGAGGTAAGCATTAGAAAAAAAAAAGTGGGTTTAGACAGTTTACAAGCACATCGTAACATAGCCCATTGTATTTTGTACTGAATATTAAAATGAAGAGGGAAGACATTTAGCCACTTGTACTGAGCATTAAAATGAAAAGGGAAGAAATGTTTCTGTCAAAGCTGTGTGCCTATATATTTCTGTTCAGTGCATTATTGTGCATTTAAATGCATAATATCACAAATTAACCACTTGCTTACTGGGCACTTTCACCCTCTTCCTGCCCAGGCCAATTTTCAACTTTCAGCGTTGTCGCAATTTGAATGACAATTGCTCGGTCATGCAACACTACATAAAGTACCTTAAAAAATTACTACGCTACTGCTCGCCAAAACCTGGACACAAACTGGCTGCCCCTGTCCAAGATGATAACCTTGGGTAGCCCATGTAAGCGAAAGATCTCCCGAGCATTTGGATGTGGGCAACTTCTTAAGTGGAATACAATGTGACATTTTTGAGAACCGGTCAACCACAATAAGGATAACTGTGTTGCCCTGGGAGTTGGGTAACTTCACAAAAAAATTCCATAGACAGGTGGGTTGAAGGCCTCTCTCCATTGGGTATGGGTTGTAGGAGGCCCACTGGAAGGTGTCATGGTGTCTTACTCTGAGCACACACGGAACAAGCAGCTACAGAGCTGGCTACATCAGCACGGAGACTAGGCCATCAGAATTGTTGGGAAATAGCTGATTCTTCCCTGGGTGGCCAGCAGCCTTGGGTAAAAATAGTAAGTCTGGAGAACAGCAGTGCCGGGACTCAGGGACAAAGCAACAGTCACAAGGTTTCTTGGGAAGAGAATGGATCTGGGCAGCAAGAATTCTGTCATCCAAAACTGAAGTGAGACTGGTACAAACCGTAGCCAGAATACATTCGGGAGGTATCACAGGTACAGGAACGGATTCCATCTTGGAAGCGGAGGAAAACATTTGCCACAATGCATCAGCCTGTCAGGAAACATCGTCTGTGAATCCTGAAACTCAGACTAGAATGCTCGTTCTTGTGTGCAAGCGCGGGTGGGAGCGCACGCGCATGCAGCAGGGGCACGCATGTGTGCACGGCGAGACCTAGTGCCAGACAGGCTAGCAGGTCTCACACAGGCAGTCAAGAACCTGCAGGAGGGCTACACCCAGCTGGAAGAATGGGTACAAGAGATTGCTACACCTGCTGCTTCCGGGGTCAGTCAGTCCTCTGCCCTCACTATTGTGGCCCTTCTGTCAGAACCCAAGGTTCCCTTACTGGACAAATTCTCTGGGGATCGCAGTAAATTCCGAGCTTTCCGCAACTCCTGCGAACTTTACTTTGGTCTGCAACCCTGTACCTTCTCGTTAGAGGCTACCAAGGTGGGACTAGTGATCTCCCTGCTGCAGGATGAACCCCAAGCCTGGGCTCATCATTTATGGGAACAGGGATCCCCAGAAGTCTCCACTCTAGCCCTGTTCTTTGAGGCTATGTCTCGCTTATATGAGTACCCTCACCAGGCAGCTACAGTCGAGATTGCTTTGCACTCTCTTGAGCAAGGCAGCCATACGGTGGAAGATTACAGCTCTGAATTCAGGTGCTGGAGCGCAGACACAGCCTGGACAATGCGGCACTATGCTACCTGTTATGCTTAGGCCTGTTGGAGTCTCTCAAAGACGAACTAGCCCATGTTGGAGTATCCCAAACCCTGGACGGTCTCATAAACCTGGCAATCCAAATTGATCGCCAACTCGGGGAATGCAGAGTGGAGCGATCCTCTGGAGCCACACGTTTGACCTGAATCTTTTCCAGGGTGCCCAGTTATCCAGCCCCCTCCTGGACCAGCCACCTCTCCTTCTGCTTCTCTGGATCATCCTGAACCCATGCAAATAGGGCTTCTCTGCCCGCCTCTCACACCTGAGGAGAGACAATAATGCCGGTCTCACAACTTATGCCTGTACTGCGGGGAGCCTGGGCATATTGTGAGATCATGCCCGGTTAAGTTTGGTAAGTGCCCACCAAGCGATATGAAGGAAGAGTTCTCTGCAGTCCTTAACACCTCTCACCTTGTTCTCTCCATTTCTTTACAGCTTCCAGGAGGGAGTATCCAGGCTCCGGCAATTATTGATTCCGGAGCATACAGCTGTTTCATCGACCAAGCATTTGCAGCCCAGCACCAGATCCCTCTCCGTCTTAAGGCACACAATATGGTCATCCACCTTGTCAATGGCACCACCATCAAGTCTGGCACAGTCATGCATGAGACTCTCCCTTTGCCAGCTGTGTTGGCTGGCGTCCATCACAAACTACTCACCTTGGATGCCATTGCATCCCCTCTCTTCTTCATCATCCTAGGCCTGCCTTGGCTTCGGGCACACAGCCCCTGCATTAATTGGTCCACCGAGGAGGTCCGATTTCAGTCTACCTACTATTACCACCGTTGCCTACCACGGGCTAATGAAATCAGCTCTACTCTGCTCAGTATGGAATCCGACCTTGACCCTGATGTTTTTAGTAAGAAGAGACCTGTGAAGTTACCTCCACACAGGCCTTACGACTGCCCAATCAAACTTTTTCCTGGGGTAGAAGTACCTTTTGGCAGGATCTACCCGCTATCTGAACTAGAGCTGGCGGCCCTCAAGGCCTATTTGGACAATAACCTTGAGAAAGGGTTCATTCGTCCTTCCATGTCTCCCACAGGTCCGGGATATTCTTCATGGAGATGACCACACATTAAGACCCTGCATTGATTACCGGGAGCTAAACAAAAGAACGGTTAAGAACCGTTACCCCTTGCCCCTGGTTCCGAAACTTTTTCAAAGGTTGGGGCCAGCCAAGGTCTGCACTAAGTTGTATCTCCGTGGGGCTTATAATCTCATCTGCATTTGTGAAGGCAACGAATGGAAAACCGCCTTCCGAACCCGCTTCAGACATTTCCCCCAGTGGCTTTCCAACATCTTGTAAACAATGTCTTCCAAGATTACCTGGACTGGATTGTGATTATAGCTTGAGGACATCCTCATCTTCTCTTCCTCCCTGGAAGGGCACCGTAGGCATGTCAGCTGTGTCCTAAGACATCTCCGGCAGCATGGATTATATGGCAAAGCAGAGAAATGCGCTTTTGAGTGCTCCAGTATCCAGTTCCTTGTCATCTCAGTCACTGGCATCACCATGGACCCTCAAAAGGTCTCTACCATCTTGGATTGTCCAGCACCAGTGGATAAAAGAGGGGTCCAACGCTTCATAGGGTTTGCAAATTTCTACTGTAAGTTAATAAAGGGATTCTCTGCCATCATTTCCCCTATTGCTCAACTCACGAAGCAGAACTTATGGTTCCACTGGACCACTGAGGCCCAAACAGCTTTCCAGACTCTGAAGAAACTCTTTCCCTCTGCTCCCATCCTGAAGCATCCCGATCTGGCCCTGCCCTATGTCCTTGAAGTGGATGCTTCTGAGACTACTGTGGGAGCTGTACTTTCCCTGAGACAGGGGTCAAAGGCCTAGCTTCATCCAGTAGCGTTCTTCTCCCACAAGCTTTCGCCCCCTGAGAAGAACTATGATGTAGGGGATAGAGAACTGTTGGCCATCAAGTTCGCCCTTGAAGAGTGGCGGTATCTGTTGGAGGGGGCCTCACACCCCATTCTGATCTACACGGATCAAAAAACTTACAGTATCTATGAACAGCTAAGAGACTCAAACCCTGTAAGCTTACAAGCAGACCTCAATGCACTGTCTAATTGGGCGACTATGTGGCAAATGAGGTTTAATGTTGATAAATGTAAAGTTATGCACTTGGGGGCTAAGAATATGCATGCATCGTACATACTAGGGGGTGTACAACTGGGGGAATCCATACTGGAGAAGGATCTGGGGGTTTTGGTAGATCATAAGCTTAATAATGGCATTGTTACGTACCTGGCGGTGGAGTCTGCCTTATGCGAGGGCAACCTCTCTTGCAGCCCTGGTTTGTGAGACCCTGGTAGTGCAGACAGGGAGCTCGGGAGCACAGGGGGGGGGCACTAGGGCTGGACTAGTCTCTATAGCTGGTAGGAGTCCACAGAAGCTTGTGCAGGCTGAAGGATAGTGGTGCGCTCCGGGTCGGAAACTGGCTGGCAGCAAAGTACAAAGGGATTAGGCAAACGGGTAGTCGGGTACAGGCTGGGTCGGTAACGTGCAGGAAGTTGAAGTACAGAGGGCACAGGCAGAAGAGTAGTTGTAAACAGTCCAAGGTCGGGGCAGGCAGATAGCAGCAGATCCAGAGGGGAAGCCAGGGTCACAGGAACAGGACGTCTCTCAGAATACACACAGGCTGGTTAGACAGGTCACAGGAACGCTGCAGAATGGACAGCGCTTGCTACAGGAAGCACACTCGAGGAAACAACAACAAAGTGCAAACAAGTCATCAGCATAGTCTTCTTCTAACATTTCCCCCCCAAGGGGAAGCCTCTGGATGCCCAAACGGGCTCTCTTGGTTGGGCTGTTCCTCAAAAACGTCCGGATAAGGGAGGGGCGTGGCGTCTGAGCTCGGTGATGGCCGCATAAGCCCTGAGCTCCGTCAGACCGCCGGGATAGAAGCGACCGATAGCGGAGCTACGGCTAGCCTGAAGCCACAAATTGTACCCCACAGCAACAGAGACAGGTGGAAGAATGCGGAGGAGACGAAAAGACCCGATCCCGCAGCTGGGAAAACTCTCAGGCTTCTTCTCCACAGCCGCGAGGCCCAGGCAAAATGGCGGAGGTCCCATGCACCAGCTCAAGGCCGCAGCCGCGGCCTTTCCTAAACAGCGATCCGAGACCGGATCACCTCCGCGGTCCAGCGAAGCCTCCTCTCCAGCCCTTTCTCCCACCACCAGGAGCCCGGCTAAGTCTAGGCAGAGGACGACCTCGCCGCACACAGACTCAGTGCAGCAGGAGATGGAGGTGAGTGGAACGGGCGCCATCACTACTGCAAAGCCCGCGCAGCTAGTACATGCAGACCCCTTTGCTGACTTCACCACCACAGGGCAGCCAGTCTCAGACACGGTGCTGAAGGACATGCTCATGTCCCTGAGGACCTCTATCCAACAGGACATTAACATGACAGTGCAGCAATTCCAGCGGGACATCACAGACCTGGGCGTGAGGGTGGACACTATTGAGCAAGCTATGGGCACATACACTGACTCTTTCAACAAGATGGTGGATGCGCACAATGCCCAAACAGAAGACCTCTCATGGGTCAGGGACAAACTAGCTGACCTAGAGGACCGCTCCCGAAGAAATAATTTAAAAATTAGGGGTGTCCCGGAGACAGTTCCCCCAATGCAGCTGATGTCCTTTGCCCAGGAGTTGTTCTCATCCATAGCACCTAACCTCACCACCCTGGAAATAACAATAGACAGGATTCACAGGGTACCTAAGCCCTCCTTCCTGCCGGATGAAGTCCCTAGAGACGTCCTGCTCAGGCTACATTTTTTTAGGGCAAAAGAGCTCCTGCTTGAGGCCTTTAGGAAACCTGACCAGCGCCCACAACAATACGCCTCTCTCCAACTGCTGCCCGACCTTTCCAGGCACACACTTCAGAGGAGACGTAATCTACTAACCATAACAAAGGCCCTGAGGAACCACCAGATTCCCCATAAATGGAAGTACCCTGCCACGTTACTAATCACTAATAACGGCACTACCGTTCCAGTTACCACTCTGGAAGAAGGGCTGGAGACCCTTAGAAAATGGGAAATCCTGCCAGCACCCTCTCAAGCCACATTATCGGAACCCAAACCATGCGCAATTCAACAAGAATGGCCTGTGGTCTCCCACAAGAAACAACCAAAAAAGAAAACCTAAGCTCCCACAGACCCGCAAGTAACCAGTATCAGACCTATCCCCAGTTGGTCGCATTGGATTCAACTCCTATCCCCCCAGCTACCTAGTAGGACACATTACAGTCCTCAAATCCTCCAAGGATTTCTTTTTTATTCTTGTTCTGCTCCTTGTTCCCCTTTTCCCTGTACCCTCTTCCCTGCCCTCTCCCTACTATGTTTTCTTGCAGTCGGAACCACAGAGGGATGAAGGACCTA
>BLSH010312657.1:152128-165732 GCA_018402905.1 Glandirana rugosa
AGAGAAATTGGTGAAGGGCTGGCGCGATATCTGTTTTCTGCAGTTGTCGTGCCAGCCCAATAAGACTCACCTGCAGGTACCTGCAGTAGGTCTTAGCGCGAAGGATGCGCGGGGGACCCCTCACGTGTGCCCTTGTAGGTACTGGCAGCCCAGGCCCCCTGGGCTGACTAGTGCCTAGCGCCACTTACCGGTGACACTCGCCGGAAAGTGGTGCACTAGCGCGGCAGGTTACTGCCGCGCTAGTGTACAGTTGTTCGGCCGCGAAGGTGACCGAAAAGAGAGAGGCGAGGCGTGGCTAGCCACGTCACACTCTCCTCTCTCCCCCCTCCTTTCTGCACACGTCAAGACAAGAATGGGGGGTGTGGATGGATGGGGTGGATGGCTGGGTGGGTGGTTGATGGATGGTGGGGGTTGCTAACTGTCATTTAGCAGTGCTGTGGGCATTACACATCGCCCACAGAACTGCACACGTCTTTCCTCCCCCCTCTCTCCTCTCACACTGCACCGATCGGTGCGGAGCGGAGAGAGAAAAGCCAGTGGAAGCGCCGGCTTGTTGACATGTGATCGCGCCGTCATTGGACGGCGCGATCACGTGGTGAAAGGCCGCTCACAGTGGCCATTCACCGCGATCCGTGATCAGTCGGGTCCCCCGGACCCGACGGTCATGGATGTTCCCGTGTGCACTCCCCAGGGGGCGCGTAGGAAGCGCGATTCTGGATGACGTCCATGGACGTCCACTCAGAATAACCCGACCGTGCTGTTGACGTCTTTTGTCTATAGCGCGGTCGGGAAGTGGTTAAAGAGATTATCCGCCTCCATGGAGTTCCAACCAACATAGTGTCGGACCGTGGCATCCAGTTCACCTCCCAGTTCTGGAAGGCCCTATGCTCTTCCTTGGAAATTGAATTATCTTTCTCTTCTGCCTATCATCCACAAACGAGAGAATGAACCAGACCCTGGAGCAATATCTCCTCTGTTTTTCATCGTTCTCTCAGGATGATTGGGTCACATTACTACCGCTGGCTGAGTTCGCTTATAATAACACTGTCCACTCAGCTACCAAACAGTCCCCATTCTGGGCGAACTATGACTACCACCCCACATTCCTGCCCAGCATAACACCAGAAAGTGTGGTACAAGCCTTGCATGAAACCATTCTTAAATCAGAATCAGAAACGCTGTCCAGAACTCTTGATCTCAACAAGAACGCCTTTGACAAAAATAGGCGAGGAGAATTGGATCTCCAGCCAGGTAATCTGGTCTGGCTTGCCACAAAAAATCTCAGATTAGCCTGCCCATCAAAGAAGTTGGGACCCAGATTTATTGGTCCCTTCCCCGTGAAGAAGAGGATCAACCGGGTAGCATATGAACTGGATCTTCCTCCTTCCCTACACATCCACCCAGTCTTCCATGTAACCTTGTTAAAGCCCATGACCCCGGATCCCTTTCCAGGACAGACCACTGCCCCACCTGAACCGATTCTGGTGGATGGAGAGGAGGAATTTGAAATCAAAGCTATCCCAGATTGCAGGAGGAGGGGCAATTCCATGCAGTATCTGGTCAAATAGAAGGGGTATGGTCCAGAGGAGAACTCTTGGAGCCCGAAGCAAATGTACATGCAGAGGAACTGAATAGGTCTTTTAAAAGGAACCTATCTGGAAGAAAAACC
This sequence comes from Glandirana rugosa, assembly GCA_018402905.1. Classification (NCBI taxonomy): domain Eukaryota; kingdom Metazoa; phylum Chordata; class Amphibia; order Anura; family Ranidae; genus Glandirana; species Glandirana rugosa. The sequence goes on from BLSH010312657.1 coordinate 153,798, forward strand.
CGCCTGGGCATCCGGAGGCTGCCCCTTGGGTGGCCAATATCAGGAAACATCAGCTGTGAATCCTGAAACTCAGACTAGAATGCCTGTTCCTGTGCGCAGGCGCTCGTGGGAGGGCGCGCGCATGCAGCAGGTGCGCGCACGGCCGGTGCGCGTGCAGGTGTGCTCCAGCATTGGTGCCAGACAGACTATTTAAACAGAACAGCACCATGCAGCTGGTGCTGTCAGTTCTACAGCCTTTAGTGTTCCTGAGAGACCTGTTTACTTTTCCTGTTTATCTGTGACCCGGCTTGCCCTGACCTTGATTGATATCTGCCTGCATAGACCCCTGGCTTACCCACAACAACTCTTCTGATCATCCCTTGTACTTCTGCTGCCAGACCTTTGACAACCCAGCTTGCATCTGATGACTCTTCTGCCTACTCCTTCTGTATCACGTTGCCAGCCAGTAGCCTGTACCACCACTCTACCTCGCTGCATGAGCCACACAGCACATCCCATCACCATTTGTGGACCAGTCCAGCCCGCGTGCCATTCTTCACTCCTGAACCACCTGTTTGCTCTACCAGGGGTTCCTGAATCAGGTGCGCAAGAGTGGTTGTTCCCTGCATAAGTCAGACTCCACCACCAGGTGCGTGACACAGCCCTTACATTCTTACAGTACTGGTTAAGAATGAGATTATGTAATTGAAGCTTGACAAAAAAGAGCCCATTGCATCCTTCTGGGAAAGAAGCATTTAGTCTGAGACAGGAATGTGAGATTCTTTTGGTCAGTCAAAATGAGAACCGACACAGTGGTGCCCTCGAGGAGATACCTCCATTCTTTAAGGGCTAAAATGATTGCTAACAACTCTCTGTCCCCAATCTCGTAATTGCATTCCGTAGGAGACAATTTCTTGGAAAAGTAGCCACAAGGATGCATAGTGCTCTCAAAGGTAGGACGCTGAGACAGAAGGGCACCAACTCTAGTCCCAGAAGCATCAACCTCAAGGATGAAGGGTAACGTAGGATCAGAATGTGCCAACACAGGAGCAGAAACAAAGACAGCCTTGAGACTCTCAAAGGCATTAATGGAATCCGGAGACCAATTCTGCGGGTTGCCATCCTTTCTGGTCATATCAGTCAGGAGTTTGAGCAGAGATGAGAAGTTACGAATAAACTTCCAATGATAATTGGCAAAAACAAGAAAATATTGCAGTGGGCATAAACCCACAGGTTGGGGGCCACTGTAGAACTGCCGAAAGTTTATCTGGGTCCATCGAAAATCCAGCAGTGGAAATGACATAACCCTGCAATTTAATCTGTTCACGATGGAACGCATACTTCTCCAATTTACAATACAGGTTATTATCTCTCAGCCTCTGAAGCGCACGACAGACATCTGTGTGGTGGCTCTCTAGGGATTTGCAATATATGAGGATATTGTTGAGATAAATCACCACACATTGCTGCAACAAATCTCGGAGGACATCATTGATGAATTCCTGAAAAACTGCCGGAGCGTTGCAAAGACCAAACGGCATTACGAGGTATTCATAATAGCCTGTCCTGGTATTAAACGCAGTTTTCCATTCCTCACCCTCGTTGATCCTCATGAGATTGTATGTCCCTCTCAGATCAAGCTTTGTGAAAGCAGTTGCTCCCTTGAGGCGGTCAAATAACTCCATAATCAACAAAATCGGATAAGCATTTTAATCGTGAAGCAAATGAGACTTCTATAAGTGATACAAGGTCTCAGTTTGCCACTCTTCTTTCTCACAAAGAAGAAACCAGCACCAGCAGGAGACAAGGATATGCAGATGAATCCTCGAGAAAGTGCATCGGGAACATACTCCTCCATGGCTTTATCCTCCAAGACAGACAAAGAGTAAACCTGGCCACAAGAGGGTATGGCACCAGGTAGAAGGTCAATTGCGCAATTATAAGACTGTTGTGGAGGCAAACTACTGGCTTGACCCTTGTCAAAGACATTGTTAAATTGATGGTACTCCTATGGCAAGGAGGAGAGTGAAGACGTTCACAAGTGACTCTGTAATCAAGGATAACCAATAACCACTGGGCGATGAGAAAATTACTTGGAATTGGATTATCTCATGGTGAAGAGCCCCTACGACCATGGTCAGTGGAGCAGTCTCATGAGTTACATGGGCAGGCTGTAGCGGTCTCCCATCAACAGCCTCAATGGAGTGGCATGAAGTTGCAGTGGAATCGAGTGTTTAGACACAAAGGCACCATCTATGAACAGGCCTGCAGTCCCAGTGTCGATTAGAGCATGTATCTCGATGGATGACTCGGACCAAGAAAGGGTAACTGGAACCAGGGGCTTTTCCTTCAGGATAACTGGGGATGTAACAACGGCACCTAAGGTCTGTCCCCTACAGGACCTCAGGTGCAAGCGTTTCCCGAACGAGTAGGACAGGACTTCAAAAAGTGACCTGCCTGGCCAAAATGAAGGCACAATCTCTCCCTCCTGCTACAGGCCCTCTCATCTGCAGAGAGACAAGTGAAGCTCAACAGTATGGGTTCTACTTCACTGCCAGACTCAGTACCAGGAGGTATGGGAGGTGAGGGAGGCAAGGGTGGGACCACAAAGCTCAGAGCCAAGCATACAGGAGGCTTTCGCAAGTGCTCTTTAAAGGAAGGTCTCTCTCGGAGTCTGGAGTCAATGAGAATGGCAAACGTGATCAAATTCTTCAGCTCAGTAGGTATGTCTTGGGCTGCTATCTCATCTTTGATGTTAACCCAAGAGACCATGAGAAAAAGCTACCACGAGGGCCTCATTGTTCCAAGCAACCACTGCTGCCAGAGTACGGAATTCAATGGCATAATCACTAACAGTTCTCATACTCTGTTTGATGGACATGAGGCTCCTGACAGCAGGAGTGGAGCATGCATGAACATAAAATACGCTTTTAAAGGAAGCCATAAACTCTGGATAACTCAGGACAACGGTTTTTTGGGTCTCCCATAGAGGGTTTGTTCAGGCAAAGGCTCTCTCAGAAAGGAAAGAAATCATGAAAACTACTTTGCTACTGTCTGTGGGAAATGCCTGGGGCAGCATCTCAAAGTATATCCCAACCTGGTTGAGAAACCCTCTGCATTGAACTGGATTGCCCAAATCACTGGGGAAGCAGAGCAGAACCAGACATATCTTATAGAGGTAATATTCAAGGTGGGTTCCTGCACAGACTCTGGAGGAGCAGCAGGGATGGCCTGCAACACAGGTTGTACTGGAACAGCAACAGTGGGAGGATCCAGGTGAGCAGTGTGAATAAGGAGCATCTGCTCATCCAATCTGGAAATAGTATTATCAGCAAGTGGATTACCTGCATCTTCTGAATTCATAGCCTTCGCCTACGGTCAGGAACCATGAATCAGACTGAGACAGAAGTGCAGTAAAAATCATACTTTCTAATAAAATGGTAAAATAGTACAAACAGTTCAAACTTAACCGGTTCCACACCGCATATTCACGAGGGCAGTGTGGACGCTTAGCGCGAATCGCTGGTGATCTGCGGGTGGCCGCTAGGGGGCACGCTTGCATGCCCACCGTACTCCTGCGGAGTGTGCCCACGGCTCGGGCAGGCCTGATGTCCGCCAGCGAGCCGCGATGATCGGCCACAGCCAAAGAACGGGGAACCGTCGATGTAAACATGGCGGTTCCCCGCTCTCTTAGTGGGGGCATAGGAGATCTACTGATCTCTGTCACTGGGATCAGTTAGATCTCTTATGCCCATGGTAGCCCAGTCCCCCCACAGTTAGAACACGCCCAGGGAACACACTTAACCCCTAGAGCTCCCCCTGCAGGTTAACCCCTTCACTGCCAATGGCATTTATACAGTAATCAGTGGACATTTAAATTTCTGATCGCTGTATAAATGTCATTGGTCCCAAAAAAATGTCAAAATGGTCTGACATGTCCGATGCAATATCGCAGTACTGATAAAAATTGCAGATCGCCACCATTACTAGTAAAAAAATAAAAACCCCAGAAATGAATTCTCATCATCCGTAAACACGGCCACTTTTGCGCAAACCAATCAATAAACGCCTATTGCGATTTTTTTTACCAAAAATATGAGGAAGAATATAAATCGGCCAAAACCGATGAAAAAAATTTTTTTTATATATTTTTTTTTTGGATTTGTATTTTAGCAAAAAGTAAGAAATTTGTTTTTTTTTTAAAAAATTGTCGCTCTTCTTTTGTTTATAGCGGTGATCAGAAATGACGCAGAGGTGATCAAATACCACCAAAAGAAAGTTCTATTTGTGAGAAAAAAAGGACACAAATTTTGTTTGGGTACAACGTCGCACGACCGCGCAATTGTCAGTTAAAGCGACACAGTGCTGAATCACAAAAAGGGCTCTGGTCCTAACCTGGGAAATCCTTCCGGGGCTGAAGTGGTTAATCAAAACATAGCCAAGTTTTGGCAACCAGAGCGGGTAGTCAGAACAAGCCAGTAAAACAGGATTTCAGAGATCAGCATATTCAGAGGCAGTAAACAGAATCGGGAACCAGAAGGGAAGTCAGCCAGGCAAAGTCCTTAACAGGAAAACACAGCAGAGAGTATCCGGATATGATGACCAAAGCGAAGGTACGGGACATGATATGACATGATCCAGGCAGTTTAAGTAGCCAGCAGGGCTGGCTGATGAGCAGGAAATGATCACCAGGTGAATTACTGCAGAATGATGAGTACTGGCAATTAACCGACAGCTGAGCAACCTGAGTTCTGAGAAGGGAGGGCTGAGCCCAGCCCTGACAGTACTATGACCTCCATGTGAGTTAATTCCCACACATGTTACACCTAAAGTGGTGCTCAAATCCCCCACTTCCTATAATTTTTTTCCACTTTACGTATAGTGCTCTTTAAAGCACATACTCACCTCCACAGTGAATCCAGAGTTATTCCTTTGTTGTCTGCTGTTCAGGTGCCACACAGCAGGTCCCACATTGCTATCTTGATTCTCTTCAGCTAGCTGCCTCTTCCAGGTGTTTGTGCTTACAGCAATTCAGTTTAGAAACTGCAGTCATGAGCTCTCCTACAGACCAGACATGTTCATTATGGTGAGGGTCAGAAAGGTAAGTAGGTTCTATCCAAAAAGAGTGCATTTATGAGCCTAATACGTTGTAACCTTTCCAGCCTTCACTGCCAGCACCATTCTTCTCAAACAGAGAGGCTAGAAGAGGCTATCAGAACAGATCCTCTTCAAGCCCAGAAGTTTAAAAACCTGCCATGAGAGCCAGGCTAAAAGGAAAACCTCATGCCATGAGGATTATCCAAACTTCGAGCAGTGCTGGGTAAGCAGCCAGCAGGCATTGCCTGGCAAGATGCTGTGCCATGTGTTTATGACAGAGGTAGCAGTGGACAAAGAAGCAGAGAAAGCAAATGTGACTTCATTAATTTGATAGCCTTTAAGGGATTCTATTTGAGAGCTGTTGTAAATTAAGCTAAGAGTCAGGCAGCCACTACTGTGTGAAGTCCACCTCTAGATTGCACTCAGCTAGGGAGTTGAATATGGCATCCTTTTTTGGAGAGGAGTCCCCTTCAGAGGAATCTCTGATTTGTTTGTTTTGACTTTGCTTCCATCCAGCCTCGGGTGAAGATGTAAGGGAGGCCATGAGTGGAAGGAGGCAGGAGAATGGTCCTTGGACTCCAGGAGGTATTACTGTCAATTGAATAAGTCAGTATTACTATTCCCTTTAATAGAGTATGTTAAAGGGTGGAAGAAAATGGACAGAAAAACCTCTATGTCTAACAGGTTTACCAGGGTGCACCTGTTCAGGGATGATGAAGTTCGCTGTCTGGATGAAGCTCACTTGAAGGATACAGTGGCTACCAAGGATGACACCATTTCTTTTAGGCATGCTCTCAGTAGGAAGATAGATACAGAGTTAAAAATATTTTACACCTCTTCAGGTAGTGCCTGAAGACCAACTTTGGCACCTGCATTTATTACCAAGGCTATACGCATCTGGCCAGAGAGAATGGAAGTGAACCTGTTGGTAGGCTCTTAGGTCTCCTCAGTCATTTGATCTCTTAATGAAATTACGCAAGCTAAAAACTACGATGGACAAGCTACCATTGATTCTTAATGTTGTTCTGTGTAATTGCTAAGAGCGCCTTGTGGCTCAAAGCATGGACTAGAGATGCCTCCTCCAGATCAAATTGGTGCCGAAACCCATTTGTTAGATCCTCCTTAGTTGGCAACAATCTTGAGTTTGTGATATCCATGGTCATATGAGGCAAGTCGGGTTTAAGTCTGCATGATCCCAACAGGTGGATGGGAGGCAGTTATGCAGCAGGTTTAGAGACTCTAAAGCTGACCATGCACTATATAATCTGATGGTACAATTTCCTTTAGAGCTACCATCAACTATTTAAGGGCATGTGTATAGGAATGGATTTAATGGTATAGGTTTGTCATCATATTGCATAGTTTTGGTAAATTTAAATGATATTTGTACAATCAGATTATAGCGTGTAAGTCCACTTTTAGTCTTACAGATAGGGTAAACATTGCAGAGGTGGATAGAAGACCTTGCAGGCTTCCTTTATGCGATTGACCAAGTCCAACTCCATCCCATCTCAGGAGCAGAATATAATTGAATAGAATATAATTAAATAAAAAAGAATATATATGACCGTCTTCCAAAATTCAAATTTTAAATAGTATAAATTCAAAAGATTGGAATAGAATCCAAAACAATGGAAACCAAAATAATAAAAAAAGAAGAGAATAGAAAGTAATAAGAGAATAGAATAGAAAAGCAATAGCATAGAAAAAAACGAAAGAATAACACAGTCTTCCGAAATTAAAATTTCAATAGAACATTTGAATAGAACAGATTAGAATAGAATTCAAGACAAATGAAATCCAAAATAATAGAGAATAATAGAATATAAAATAAGAGAATAGAATAGAAAATAATATAATAGAAAATAAGAGAATAGAATAGAAAAAAATAGAACAGAATAGAATAATATAGAAGAAATATATAACCATCTTCTGAAATTTGAAATTCAGATAGAATGAACTGGAATTCGAATTTGAATAGAAAAGATTATAATAGAAAAGAATAGAAAAGAACAGAATAGAAAATACGAGAATACAATAGAAAATAATAGAATAGAACATTAGAGAATAATAGAATAGAAAGTATAAAATAGAAAAATCAATGGAAAATAATACAATAGAATAAAATAGAAAAATATAATATATAACAATCTTCTGAAATTCGAATTTTGAATAGAATGAATTCCAATTTTGAATAGACTGAATTTGAATTCAAATAGAAAAGATTAAAATAGAATAGAAAATAATAGAATAGAAAATAAGAGATTATAATAGGATGGAAAAACAATAGAACAGAATAGATTAAAATAGAACATATAGGGGGCGTGGCAGGCAGTGAGCAGAGATGGCCGCGTAAGAGGAGAGCTCTCTCCACATCCACCGCCATCCAGCGACAACAAGCGACGCTAAGTGAGACAGATTCTTTCTCCCACTCAACCTGCAATTGTTCTGCGGCAGAATGAGCAAAAGAAAGAACCCACATAGACCCAGGAAGCTCACCGACTTCTTTGACGCCGTGAGCACTCCTAGGCCCCAAGATGGCGCGGAGGCCAGACGTGGACGGAACGGCAGACACCCTGCTCACGATCAGCAGCAGATCCTCCCCAGGAGAATCGCTGATACAGAGTCCCCAAAAAGCGTCACAGAAGAGGTCTACAAACCATATACCCAGATGAGCAGGGGGAACATGACACATCCTATGACAGTACAAAAGAATTCATTGAACAGATTCACGAATTTCCTACACTGGGGCAACCGCTCACTGACACCATGATGAAGGACATGTTAGTGACATTAAGGGGATCACTGCATAAAGACATTATGGAATGTGTAACTAACATTAAAGCTGAAGTTTCAGCACTAGGTGAGAGGGTGAGCCATGAGGAGGATAAGATTAGAGAGTTTGCGATTGCACGCAATGAACTAGTAGATGTCTACAATGGAACTGAGGTTGACATTCAGCCCATTAAAAATAAAATGGCCGTAATAGAGGACCGGTCGAGATGGAACAATGTTAAGCTCCGGGGGGTGACGGAGTCTGTACCCCCTCAAGAGCTTAGGAATTATGATAAGCAATTTATAACAACCTTACTGCCAGACATGTCAGAAGGGGAAGTAGTGATTGACCGAGCTCACCGACTACCCAAACCCAAACACTTTCCTGAGAATGTCCCAAGGGATGTTATTGCACAGATCCACTTTTTCCATGTCAAAGAGGACCTAATGCGGTTCAGTAGAAAAAAACATCCACTCCCTGAACCATATGCGGATATTACTGTCTTTGCTGATATCTCACAACATACCATGCAGGTGTGCAGGAACCTCGTGACATTGACCAAACTCTTTCAAAACCACAAAATTCCTTATACATGGGGGTTCCCAACAAAAATCCTCATCACCAGAGAAAGCAGAACATACGCAATTACTAACTTGGAAAATGGCCTAAAACTGGCTAGGCAATGGAAGCTTATTTCTGATGATGAGCCAATACAAATCTCCAGTCCATCAAATCCCACCTGAATGGCAAAAAGTTAAAAATGGATGATTGCATTTACAAGCAATAACTTTCAAATTCTGTCTTTCTGGAATCTACCACTAGATGGCGTGGAAGGTCCTTGAGAGCAAGACCCCCACAGTGATTTTGTGACATGCTCACACGTTGTGAACTTTCTCACTTTTTTATATCTTTTTTTGTCTGTTTTCTACCAGTTTTTTCTGTATGTTTAGTACCAGAAGTTCAACAGGAGAAATGTAAAGTAGCATTTGGATGTTTCTTCATACTGAATACCGTCTATCTCTGGTCCTGCAACCGACAATGCACCAGCACCCAACACCCTCCTCTGACAAGTAATTCTACAGCACCATCTACACCTCCTACATTGATTTTGAAGCAACTAAGCAGCGATCCCTTACACCAAGATGACCAATAAAGTAATATCCCTTAATGCCCATGGACTCAACAGTCCCTACAAGAGACGAGCCATGTGGAAAGAAATTAAAAAAACTTAAAGGAGATATAGTGTGCATTCAGGAAACACACTTTGCCAAAAACAAACAGCCTAAATGCACCGACAAAGCATTCCCATACACGTTCACTGCTTGTGCAAATATTAAAAAAGAGGAGTGCTGGGGCATGGCCTGGCGTGTGGAGGAGAAGACACACCCGAGGAGAGCTCCGGTCTCCAGCAGGTCAATCCACAGCCATCCTGCCAGCAGAGACCGGTGAGAGAGTGGGGATCTACACCCTAGACCCCCAACACAGCATACCATCCCCCGGGCCGAAAGTTGGGAGCTCTGACTCCCGGAGGGAGAATGATCGAGGCCGCGGCTTCATCTGCCGCATACAAAGAGGGCCCTTACCCAGCCACAGGCCCATCCACACCAGGGAGACCTCCAGGAGCCACACCAGGGACTTAGGGAGCAACCACAAGCCTAGCAGCGGTTTATAGTGTCACCCGCTCTGGCGCCAGTGTTAAATTTAGGCCGCAGCTTCACACGAGGCCTAGGCCGCCGCCATCTTGCTACACCCAGCAATCACAGCCTCCACACGAGCACTAGGCATTCTCCAGCTCCCTGGGACACATCCATAAAGGCTATTCACCCTCAAAACACGAGGTTGCTCACCATCCACCCCCCCATTGCCCCCCCCAGGAATATCGGCCTGTTTTGGGATAGGACGGCGCTCCTGATCCAGCCACATCATCTAATTTAGGCCACGGCTTCAATTGCGGCCTACTCGGGATTAATGCAAAGATCGCCATCTTGTGGCCGAAAATGATATTGCACCATACCTTACATCCTAAGTACTGGGGAACACCTAGATGCAGGAATCCCGGCGGCGCATTTGCGGGGACTGATAATGGTGGTCGCACTTTAGATTAGCTACGTCACACCGCTGATCCTCAAAGCTCTTTAGCAGCAAACGATAGCATACATGTAGAGCGGGAGCCTTATAACATCACACACTGCCTGTCGGCGATCCAGATGGGCAAAATTGGGCAACAAAAAGCTGTCTATAAGCCCCCAGCAGAACCGAGGCCTGTACACATGGAAAAACACCTGACAAGATCCGGATCCCCGGCCTCGAGTGATCCCACCTCCCAGACGCTCCGCTCTGCTGATTCTCCAGACCAGATGGCAGAGGTGAGCCAACTCTCTCAAGCATCACCGGGCCTGACAGTGGACATTTTAGATGCTAAGCTTCATACGCTTCTGCAGAATATCTCACATACAATAGCAACTGAGGTGGGGAAAATAGCCCAGGACCTGAGAGGAGAGATTGCACTGGTAGAGGAGAGGACAGATCACTTAGAAAACAAATTGGATGAACTGATTAATTATGTGCAAGTGCTAGAGGAGGATAATCACACGCTTAAACAACAAATCACACTTCTTCAGAGCCAACAGGAGGACCTTGAGAACAGGGAAAGGAGGCACAATGTCCGAATAAGAGGGGTGCCAGAAACAGTGGGAGATGCCCAGCTACACGAATACCTATTAGGCCTTTTTGTTACCTTGGCCCCCACCATACCCGACATAGACTGGCGCATGGACCATGCACATCGCTCGCTGGCACCCAAACCTCCAGTGGGAGCCAGACCCAGAGACATCATAATCAAATTTCATTACTATGAGAGTAAGGAATCGCTTTTAAACTCGACACGCAACAAGACGTCAATTACTTACAAGGGAGAGAAACTGCAGATTTTTAGCGACCTTTCGCCGATTACGTTGGCCAAGAGGCGCTCACTACGTCCCGCCACTCTCCATTTGCAAAAATATTGCATCATATATCACTGGGTTTTCCCCTTTCAGTTGACCGTGACCAAGGATGGTGTACAACACCATATACGAGACCTTCAGGAGGCGGAGGCCTTCCTGTCCAAGTTGGATCTCCCCCACCTTCCAGACAACATCATGGGGACCCCTACATCCCGTCTCAGACTGGCGACCACTCCTAAGAAGCTCTGGCCCCTGGCCTCTAAGTCAAAGACCAAAATCCCAATACCACAGCGCACCCCAAGATCAAGAATGGACACTGGCACCTGATCAGATCCAGTAGAAGCCTCCTTATTAATGTTGAGCGAACCCGGACTGTAACGTTCGGGTCCGTACCGAACTTTCGGGTGTCCGTGGCACGGACCCGGACCCGGACATTTCAAAAATCGTTCGGGTTCGGTCCGGGGTTCTGCTATTTTACTCCACGTGTTGAGAAGCTGCAGGGCAGCCAATCAACAAGCGTTTCACTGGTTTGCCCTTAGAAGCCATCACAGCCATGCCTACTAATGGCATGGCTGTGATTGGCCGGTGCATCATGTGACCCAGCCTCTTTATAAGCTGGAGTCACAGTGCTGCAGTCACATGCTCCTTGGGTTAGTGTAGGGAAAGGTAGCTGACTGCGTGAGGGACACATTTTAAGACCTGATCCTGCATCCTGAGATAGATTACTTTACTACTGCTGTCTGTGCTGTTGCTCTGAGGACAGATAGCAGAAATTAGAGATTTCACATACCGCTGCTTTGAGTTGCAGATCAAGCTCTGCATAGAACAACGATCGCTACGATCGTGCTCAACGATCAGATTGTTGGGGGAATTTGAGATTTCAAATACCGCTGCTTAGAGTTGGAGATTGCAGATTAAACTCTGTCTAACGAAACGATTGTACGTTCGTACACAACGATCAGATTGTGGGATCGTACACAACGATCATATTGTGGGAGTAATTTGAGATTTCACATACTGATGCTTTGAGTGATCTGACTGCACTAGGTAGAGGCTTCTGCTTAGAGGGACAGATTCTTGTTCCAAAACCATTGCCTACTCCTATAGGGCCAGCTGTTGCTGTAAGTGACACATTATT
>BLSH010312657.1:174656-186663 GCA_018402905.1 Glandirana rugosa
AATTATCGCACATTCTTGTAACCCCTTAAAACATTTACAAAAGAAACATGTACTGTGTGGACCTCCAGAACCTCCTTAAAAAGGTCTAAGACGAGGTTTGTCAGTTCCCATACCCCGTAACCTCACGAAGACTGGTAAAACCGTATATAAATACACACAAGAGTAGATCCCTTCACCTACGGTACTTATTAAACATATTCCTACTATAATTTACCCGAACCCACACCGGAACGTATCGATATGTAAGTTTGGGGCATCCAACCAGGTTACAGTTTCACCCAAAATTGGTGAAGTCGGGGCCTTCTTAAAACGTGAAATCCTGGTCTCGTGAAAAACGCTAAGCCGCGACGCAGCGAAATTTACAACGTCGCACGACCGCGCAATTGTCAGTTAAAGCGACGCAGCGCCGAATCGCAAAAAGTGCTCTGGTCCTAAAGTGCAAAATTCTTCCGGGGCTGAAGTGGTTAAAACCCACTTTGACATTGGACCAACCTACGGGGTTTGAATGTATAGCTATGCAAGGCCACACCCAAGCCCATTTAATATCATCCTTATACAAATTATTCATGGCATCCACTTCCCTAGATGAGAACACACATAAATATATGCCAAAATGGTCAGAAGCACTCCAATGCCCCATACCCTTGACTGTTTGGAGCAGAATCTGGAAAAATTCCTCCAAGACCTCCAGGTGTGTCATGTACAAAGAAAACATTTACAAAATTCCCCAATGTTCTTACACGCTATTAACTCATCAATTCCTGCTCGGTGCTCTGGGTGTGATGGGAGGGGATTGGCTCCTTGTCTCACATTTTTTGGTCTTGTCCCTTGATACAGACCTACTGGACTATGGTCCAGGAAGTGCTGGAACGGGTCCTTGATACAAATTGTCTTTGGATCCCTAACAGTACTTACTGGGCCTTCCATTCGGAAATGTTCCCAAGAGCTCTAAAAATGTAGCCACCCATATGCTGACAGCAGCTAGAAGGTTAATCCCTAGGCTTTGGAAATCAGAAGAAGTCCCCACACAATCTCAGCTACTTGCTAATGTGGCTGAGCTAAGAGCCATGGAGTATATGACTGCTTTAAATGAAGATAAGACAGACCAATTTCACAAAACATGGAAAGCCTGGGATGACTCGGCCTTCGGTCACCCTTAAACAACCATTACTGACATTACATAAATCACCATTGATTCCCAGCAGATGACTCAACTAGCAGGTTGTCTAATGTTTGTTTTCTTGTTCGATTTCCCATCCCCCCCCCCTTTTTATTTTTTTGCTCTTGTTATCTTGGGCTCGCACATATCCCGAAAGTCAAGCTAGACTAATCTCTACAAGCTCTACAAGATTCATCTCAGATGCACTCAATCAACCGTGTTATGTATGAGTGCCTGAAAGATACCTAACAAGAAAAAGTAATTTTCATGTTGAATTGTAAAACTTATATTTGTACTTTGTTATCTGATATGCATAACTTGTATCGGATGCTATTTTGAAATAAAATGTTAATAACAAAAAAAAAGAGGAGTGCTTATAGCAATCAATAAATCTGTGGCATTCCAACTACAGGAGGTAGTTGAGGACAGAAAAGGCAGATTTCTGATTCTGATCTGTACCGTCAATAAAGGCAAATATACAATAGTTAACTTGTATGCACCCAACCAGGGCCAGGCAACTTTCTTGAAGTCTCTCAAGAGACGTATAGACAAAATTGCCACTGGCTCCCTCCTCATGTGTGGGGATTGAGTGTGACTCACAGGACAATGGACTGTTCAAATCCCAAAACCACATGCAGATACGAACTAAGACCCTTTCTACATGCAGAAAACTTGCATGATATATGGAGGTGTGTTAATTCCACAGCGAAAGACTTTACATTTTCCTCAGCACCTCACAACTCCTATTCGAGGATTGACTTATTTTTAGCAAACCTCCCTCTCTTACAAAGAACTGTTGAAGCAACTATTCACACGATAACGTGGTCAGACCACGCACCGATCTCGTTAACACTAAAAGAACAAAATGACAAAAACCCAGTGTACTTATGGAGAAACAACATACAGATGTTAGCTAACTCTTACTACTCAAAGAGATTGTCTCAACAGCTTAGGGATTACTTCTCTGTTAACGATAGCAGTGATACAAATGAAATATTTTTATGGTGTGCCCATAAGGCCTATAGTAGAGGACTGTTGATTCAGGCGGCTGCTAGGGAAAAGAAGCAGAAGGCCAAAAACATCATCCACTTAATAACTCACCTCAATTCTTTAGAATTACAGAACAAACAAGCCCCTAATCCTATAACTCGAGATGAACTTAACAATTGTAGACAACAAATAAGGCTTGCCCTGTGGGCAGAACATCACCTCTCACTGAAACACTTTAAAGCTTTGTATTACGCTCATGGCAATAGGACGGGTAAACTTTTAGTCAGTTACTTACGTAGGCACCACCAACAAACTAGACTAGGATCTATGACAGATCCGCACACTGGAAATTTAGTATTTCATCCAAATGAAATTGCAAATTCCTTCCAAAAATATTATCATGGTCTTTATAATTTGGCAACAGATAAAGACACCCCCCAACCTAATCAATCTATCATAAACAACAAACCTAATGTCAATTAAACTGCCCACCCTGACCCCTGATACGCTTAAAACCCTTAATGCACCCATTACAGCCCAGAAAGTTAGTAACACAATTAAGTAACTCCCAGCGCAGAAGTCACCTGGGGCAGACAGATTTACAGCAGAATATTATCAAACATTCGCCTCAATCCTTACCCCTTATTTAACAGCTTTGTTTAATGAAATGGCCATATCTGCTTCTTTTCCAGAAGAAATGCTTGAAGCAACAATTATTGCTATACCTAAACCAGGGAAAAACATGGACAGTCCTCAAAACTTTAGACCAATATCATTGTTAAACACGGATTTAAAAATCTATGCCAAAATATTAGCTAACCGTCTGGCGGCTGTCACCCCGCAACTGATTAGACGGTACTCGTAGGCTCTTTAATATTATCCAGATAACTGAAACACGTAAGGTTCCCACCGTAGTCCTGATGTTAGACGCTGAAAAAGCCTTTGACAGGGTACACTGGGGATAATTTGGACTACAAGGCTTTATACTCACCACTATTATGGCACTTTACACAAAACCTTCAGCTAGAGTGTACACCTTGAATGTTCTGTCAGACAAATTCCCCATAACTAACGGCACCCACCAGGGATGTCCTTTATCCCCGCTGATATTTTCTTTATTGATGGAGCCTTTGGCGGAGGCTGTTAGATCTAACGACAGTATAAAAGGGGTGACTATTGGGAAGTCTTCTCATAAGATAAGATTATTAGCAGACGATGTAGTATTAACATTAACAAACCCAGCTGCACCACTGAAGGAAGTTTACACCTTACTAGAGGAATTTGGATATGCATCTTACTATAAGTTGAACGTTAATAAATCAGTAATTATGCCGATAGGCATATCCAAAGTTCAGATTACCCAGCTTAAATCGACCTACCCCTTTCAGTGGGTAACGCATAACATTGCCTACCTAGGGATCACACTTTCTTCTCCCGCCTCCAAAACATATAATTCAAATTTCCCTAAGCTGTTCTGAAAAAGATCTCCATCATATAGCATCTTATGAACTGTCGTGGATGGGTAAAGTTGCAGCTTTGAAAATGCTACTTTTGCCTAAGATTATATACTACTTTAGAGCCATTCCGATTAACATCCCTGAACAGTTTTTCAGAACAGCTGAGAAGCTTTTCAGGGAATTTTTGTGGGGAACTGAGATGCCTAAACTCCCTTTCCCTATTTTCCTTAGACACAAATCTAGAGGAGGAGTGAACTTCCTGAACCTTAGACATTACCACTATGCTGCTATTTTGGATCAAGCCAAGGCGTGGTTTGAACCTCAAACTGACAAAATATGGGTTAATATTGAACGTTTTATAGTTGGTGACAGACATCTCCCATCTCTGCTATTATCACACTTGACACCTATTACAACTCAATGTAAAGATTTCCCATCTATTAATACCACGAGAACAGCATGGGGAAAGCTTCACGCCATTGTCCCTCCAGAAACACTGACAACCTGTACCGATATGGCTCTACAAATCTACCAATACCTCATTCCAAACCTAAAAGTTTCACATTGGCTGCAGGATAACATTTTAACATATAAAGAACTTTTGTCAAAACAACCCCAACTGCAAACATTCACTACACTGCAGGTCAATCATCTACACAGAGACCATCCAAATTTAAACTACAAACTGCATAATGAATCATGGAACTACCTGTCAGATAGTTTTGCTAAACCAAAAGGCCTGGCGTGGTTTTATAATACACTACAATATAAGGGGGTATTCTCCAAAACCTCTAGTATGCTCACATGGGAGAAGGAGCTGGGCTCGTCCTTCACCCGAGAGTGGCAAGACGTTATCCAGTCACACTATAAATACTCCCACTGTGTAAATCATTGGGAGAATTTATTAAAAATTCTCTACAGGAGCTATCTGACTCCAGTGAGACTATCCCAAATCTACCCATCGGGATCCCAGGATTGCTGGAGAGAATGCGGTGGGAAGGGGGATATATTACACATATTCTGGGGATGTAAAGCCCTCCAAAGCTTTTGGAAACAAGTATTCTCTTTAGTCGTAACAATAACAGGTATTATCATTACTCAGCTTACTCTACAGTAGCTATGAGCACTGGATACCTGGATATTGAAACGATTAGATAGCATTGGTTTGCTGGGTTGCCCTTGTGTCCGGAGGGGGGTCCCTCTCGGGAAGCAGTTTGTTCCGAGATGGGGCGTTCTGGGGGGGCCCTCTCGGGTGGGAGGGGCGACCGATAATTTTTCTGTTGGAGTATTTGACATATTTCATTAAGATGAGTAATCAACCTATTGTGGAAACCTTGTCACTTTGATACAAACATAATTGCTATGTCTTGAATATGTTTTGCAAACATGACCTTCTTGTTTTCTTTGTATCTGTAAACTCAATAAAAAATATTTGGAGTAAAATAGAACATATAACTATCTTCTGAAATTCGAATTTCGAATAGAATGAATACAAATAGAAAAGATTACAACATAATAGAATAGAGAATACGAGAATAGAATAGAAAAGAATAGAATAGAAAAACAATAGAACAGATCAGAATAAAATAGAATATATAACCACTTTCTAAAATTCAAATTTCGAATAGAATAAATTTGAATTTGAATACAAAAGAAAATAGAATTGAAAAGAATAGAACATAAGAGAAAACAATAGAAACAAAGAAGGAATTGGAAATTTTGTTAGCCGTTGATGATTTTCATCATGTAATGAGTGAGGGTTAGATGCAACAGATAAACCTAGCATAGCACAATTAATTACTAAACTATGGCAGGAGGATGTTGAGGGGAATGTGAGAAGAGTAAGTAAACAGACAAAGCCTACAGCTCCCTCAGCAGAAACAATAGACCCAGCCCCAGCCATAACATAGTATATATATAGAACAAAAGAAGGGGCAGGAGAAAATACTGGGGAAAGTATTGTATGGCATGTCCCTTTCCCCCCAGCTATGGTCAGGTCCATATAGGAAGGACTACTGGATCTAAGGAAGGATCCAAGGGAATTGCAAGAAAGGTGAGTATTATGCAAGGCGCATATACAGTAATGCATCCATAAGGGATTGTATACATTTATTAAAGTTAGTAACGGGGAAAGTGTGGTTAAAGTCATTTAAATCAGTGTGAAGTTAGAGAAGCAGAGGGCAAAGAATTAGTAAGTGGGAAGGATTTTTGGAAGTTGTTGAGGGAAAACTACCCTCTATGTATGGGTCCAGTAGATATGCAGATTTTATGACGGGGTCCCAAGGGAAGGCAGAGTCTGAGCATGGGTGTCACATTAAGGATGCCGTAGAGGATGCAGGATTGACAAGAATAGAAGAAGGGGTGATGGAGAGAATGCAGCTACAGCCCTAGCTAAGCATACATTTTTAGAAGGATTGGAACCACAGGTAAGAGAAAGATTGGATACCAGTAGGCTAGAGGCAAGTCCTATAAGGGTTGAGGATTTACTACCAATCATCCTTGCTGTAGAAAACTCTACAGTAAGGGAAAAGGGAAAGCCCTTTAACCACTTCAGACACGGAAGGATTTTACACTTTAGGACCAGAACACTTTAGGACCAAACGCGTTTCGGCACTGTGTTGCTTTAACTGACATTTGCGGGGTCGTGCAACATTGTACCCAAACGAAATTTGCATCCTTTTTTCCCCACAAATAGAGCTTTCTTTTGGTGGTATTTGATCACCTCGGTGTCATTTCTGATCCCCACTATAAACCAAAAAAGAGCGACAATTTTGCAAAAAAAAAAAACAATATTTCTTACGTTTTGCTAAAATACAAATCCCAAAAAAAATATAAAAAAACATTTTTTTTCATCGGTTTTAGCCGATTTATATTCTTCCTCATATTTTTGGTCAAAAAAATCGCAAGTTTGATATTCATCCCAATAACTGGTTTAGTCTCATCAT
Organism: Glandirana rugosa; assembly: GCA_018402905.1. Lineage (NCBI taxonomy): Eukaryota > Metazoa > Chordata > Amphibia > Anura > Ranidae > Glandirana > Glandirana rugosa. The sequence continues at coordinate 181,208 of BLSH010312657.1, forward strand.
AGTGGTATTTTCTCTTTTAAAATGATCTTTATTTATGTTTTCCATTTTTTGTTTAAAAAGTGCTGACAGATAACAAGAACATAGTCCAACTAATATCAATACAAGGGCAAAAGGAAAACAAAGGAAAAGCAAAACAAGGAAAACAGCACCTTTAACCATTCATTCCTCACACTCTACCATTCCATTCTCAGCTCAGGGGATCAACCACTTTTCCTTTTTTCCTCTCTTTTTCTTTTTTCCTCCTTCCCTCTTCCTTTCCCCTTTCCCTCTTCTTTTCCTTTCCCTATCTCCCATAGTGCAAACACTTAATTCTTCTTGTTCCAACTCTATGTAATAGTGATTAATTGTTTTTCCCCAACCACGGTCCCCATATTTTTTTATATTCCTCTTCATTCCTTCTCTTAATATAAGCAAATTTCTCCTTCCTAATCGTTGCTTCCAGTTCTCTAGTCCATTCTAACTGAGTTGGAGGGTTCACTGCTGTCCATCTCTTCGCTATTAACTTTCAAGCCAGAAATAGGCTTCTAGAAATCGCTATCTGTTTTTTATTTGCCATTTTCCCATCTATACATCCCAATGTACACACCACAGGAGCCAACTCCACTGTTGTCTCAAAAACTTGATTTATAGATTTAATTATTCCTTCCCAGTATCTATGCAGTTTGGGGCATCTCCACATCATATGGATCAAATTACCTTCTCTGTCCCCGCACCATGGGCACCTCGCATTTTGTCTCCGTCCAAATTGGTATAGCTTCTGCGGTGTGTAATAGGATCTATACAGTAGGAATAGGTGGGAAATACCTATGTGAAGGAGATATTGATACCTTTGGTCCCATTTCCAGCATTTTTTCCCATTGTTCTGTTTTAATCTCTCCCAGACCTCTTTCCCAGCCCTCTTTGCACTCAAGTTCTTCCTTCCCACCCATCCTTGCCCCACTTAAGTCTCTATATATACCTGAGATCATTCCTTTCGGCTGTTTTACTTCTATTATCTTTTCCAGCTTGGTTAGATCGCATCATCTCAGTGGATTTATTCTAAATTGTTTGTCTAGGGCATGTCGCAGTTGTAGATATACGTAAGAGGATTGTCTGGTTATTCTATATTCCACTCTCAGCTCCTGAAATGACTTCAACGTCGTGTTATTATACAATTGGGCTAACCTTTTAATACCTTTTTTTTCCCGCTCCCTGTTTCTTTCCACTACTTCTACCTCTTGCAAAAATGTATTGTTCCATATTGGCGAATGCTTTGTAAACTCCTGGTATCCCAGTATTTTCTTTACCGTTTCCCATAGTTTTAATACTAGTTCGAACGTAGGGCCGTTAGTTAAGAGAGAGCCTGCCTCCAACGCTTCCAACAACGAGCCCTGGGTTAATCCCGTACACATCAGTTTTCTTTCCATATCTTCCTCTTGCATGCTACACCCTCTCAAGTGCACCAGCTGTGCCGCTAAGAAATAGCACCATGGCTGAGGTATTGCCAATCCGCATTTATTTTAAGGTTGTGGTAACACTTGTAGTCCTATCCTAGCATGTTTTCCTTTCCATATTAGTTCATGTAAAATTGACTCAATCTTCTGGAACCAATGTTTGGGTATCCAGATAGGCGAATTTTGTAATATGTACATTAGCTGAGGCAACCATATCATTTTTAATCTGCCTGCAACCATCAGAGGCAACCTATTCCATATTTTTTTCTTACTCTTAAATTTTTCTATTAAACTTATATTAAAAGTCTTTTATGTAATGTTTTGGGTTTTTACTTATTTGGACTCCTAAGTACTTAATTTTTTCTACCACCTTTAGGCCCATGTCTCTTAACCCCAGAACAGCTCTTTCTTTATCAACCAGCAAGAGATATGATTTCTCCCAATTAATGGCTAATCCGGAGATTCTTCCAAATAACTCTAGCATGCGCATTGTCGTCTTTAAAGAGGACTGAGTATCCCCCAGAAACAGCAATATGTCATCTGCATACATTGCTAATTTTTCCTCTCCTGATATTCTCTGGAATCCCTTAATTTCTGCCGATGCCCTAATCGCTATAGCCAAAGGCTCAAACGCCAGAGCAAAAAGCACGGGTGACAATGGGCATCCCTGCCTCGTTCCCTTCGTTAACTGAAAAGTCTCTGAACATTCATTATTTATCTTAACTTTCGCCCTTGGCTTCTCATAGAGTACCTTCATCCAGCTAACAAAACCCGCCCCAAAGCCGAAGCTTGCCAAGACCTGCCACAAATAGTGCCACCACACAGTTCCTGCGCTTGGATGTATAAACCAATAGAGTAGGCCTGTCCAGAGATGCAGTTCTGTATATATATGCAATTTCCAATCTTTTATGTGCACTAGGAGATCTTGCTGCCCTCCTCAGGACCATGGGAATCCGAAAACACTAGAGAGGGATACAAGAGAGAGGGGCGCACCGACCTTGTGCAACACCATAAAACCATTCATTTAAAAATTAAAATCCAGCATAAAATATACTCACATGCGGAGCAGTGTCAAAGGCACGTAAGTAATATATAGTGACATCAGTCTATCAACACCACAGCTATGGAGGATCCAGATGGCATCATTCGCAAGGCTAATGCGTTTCCAGGGTGAACCCTCTTCTTCAGAGCCTAGCAATCAACTGAGCTGTCCCTCTTAAATACCTGAGTGTGAGTGACTCAGTACCCTCCCCCTTAGAAGGGTGGGGCCCCGGGGGGGAGGATCAAGGAGGGGAAACGAAAGAAGGGAGGGGGAAGAGAGGAGCCTCATCCAGCAATAGATGGTGAAGCCCATGTTGCACCCTCCTGTTATGCTGACCACCCGACTGTGGGTGGTGGTGCAACATGGGCTTCACCATCTATTGCTGGATGAGGCTCCTCCCTTCCCCCTCCCTTCTTTCGTTTTTGGAGCATAAATTACACATCTCATTACTCAACCACCTATTACACTGTTGAAGGCCCTGGAGCACCAGAACAATGGAAACGCCCACAAAATGATCCCATTTTGGAAAGCTAACACCCAATGTATAATCTATGAGGCATAATGAATCTCTTGAATGGTTCATTTTTTTCCAGAAGTTTTTAGAAAATGTGGAAAAAAAATGAAAACACATTTTTTTTCCACAAAGTTGTCCATTTATAAGATATTTCCAACACATAGCATGTGCATAGCAAAAATGACACCCCAAAATACATTCTGCTACTCCTTCTGAGTATGGCAATACCAAATTTGTGAGACTTTTACACAGCCGGGCCACATAGTTTGGCCCAACATTGAAGTAGCACCTTCAGGCATTGTAGGAGCATAAATTACACATCTCATTTCTCAACCACCTATTACACTGTTGAAGGCTCTGGAGCACCAGAACAATGGAAATGCCCACAAAATGACACCATTTTGGAAAGCTAACACCCCAAAGTATAATCTATGAGGCATAATGAGTCTTTTGAATGGCTCATTTTTTTCCAGAAGTTTTTGGAAAATGTGAAAAAAAATGAAAACGCATTTTTTTCCCACAAAGTTGTCCATTTATAAGATATTTCCAACACATAGCATGTAAATATCAAAAATGACACCCCAAAATGCATTCTGCTACTCTTTCTGAGTATGGCAATACCAAATGTGTGAGACTTTTACACAGCCTGGCCACATAGCCTGGCCCAACATTGAAGTAGCACCTTCAGGCGTTCTAGGAGCATAAATTACACATCTCATTACTCAACCACCTATTACATTTTTGAAGGCCCTGGAGCACCAGAACAATGGAAACACCCACAAAATGACACCATTTTGGAAAGCTAACACCCCAACGTATAATCTGTGAGGCATAATGAGCCTTTTGAATGGTTCATTTTTTTCCAGAAGTTTTTGGAAAATGTGGAAAAAAAATGAAAACGCATTTTTTTCCCACAAAGTTGTCCATTTATAAGATATTTTCAACACATAGCATGTACATAGCAAAAATGACAACCCAAAATACATTCTGCTACTCCTCCTGAGTATGGCAATACCACATGTGTGATACTTTTACACAGCCTGGCCACATACAGAGGCCCAACATCCAAGGAGCACTATCAGGTGTTCTAGGGACATACATTATGCATCTAATTTCCTGACAACCTATTACATTTTTGAAAGCTCTTTATGTTTCTAAGATCTAGCATGTACATACCAAGAATTACACCCCAAAAAACATTCTGCTGAGCAAAGGGCAAACAAAAGATTACCTGTGGGTTTAGTAGTGCCATGGTCCACAGGAGGACAGCCCTGATCCAGGCAGCAGGCAGGGACGTGGTCAGTGACAGCGAACAGAATTGTCCAGGCAGCAGGCAGGAATATTGTCCATAGTCCATGCAGGCAGGGGTACTGTCCATATACAGTCCAGGGTCAATGCAGTTGGAGATATTTCCAGCAGTGCCAAAATATTGATCCTGGTAGTAGGCAGGAACAGGATCCATAGTACGGGTAGCAGGCCAGGAAAGAATGGGGACAGGGGTAGAGGCCCACCCAAATCGCTTTGAAGCCTCAGAGTCTCCAGACCCTAATCCGGAAATGAGAAAAATAAAAATGTATTTTTTTCATCCAGAAAAACAAATTCTGGAGCCCCTCACATATGTGAGATCCCTTTGTGTGAATCCCATTACTCCAGCAGCAGGCTAAAAGATCAGTCCAGGAGGTAGGCAAAAAAACGTGGTCAACCAGTCCAGGGTCATTTCCAGAGCAGGCAGAGGTATGTTAACATTAGGCAGAAGCGTGGTCGTAGAACAGGCCATGGTCAGTTCCGAAGCAGGCACAGGTATGTTTATGTTAGGCAGAAGAATGGTCGTATAGCAGGCCAGGGTCAGTTCCGAAGCAGGCAGATGTATTTTTAGCATGAGGCAGAAGCGTGGTCATATAGCAGGCCAGGGTCAGTTCCGAAGAAGGCAGCGGTATGTGCAGTGCAGTGGCATAAGGGGCGTGGCTGTAAATTACAATTACGTTTACCATACTTCACTAATAATGTAGTGAAGTATGGTAACGGAAACAGTCACCTATACAGAGGCCTGGTTGAGAAGGGCATTGGGGACAAACATATACGGTGTCTCTTCTACCTTCTCTTTTGGAGCACACCCGGCATTTTTTCTGGCGTCTTTGGCCTGTTTCACGCAAGGGGAGTTTTTCAGGAAAGTGACGTTCTTGTAGTCTGCTCACTGCATCCGAGCGAATGTTTTCTGGTGGGCCTTCAGGGTACACTAGGGTGGTGATGACTTCTTCATGGTATTCTAGAAAGGATATGGGGTTCTGGGTTGATTTTTGGTAAATGATATAACTATTATACATGGCCAAACTGAAAAGGTATATGGAAACTTTTTTGTACCAGTGGCGGGATTTTCTTGTGGGAAGGTAGGGTTCGATCATCTGGTCATTGAAGTCGACACCCCCCCATGAACAAATTATAATCATTGACACAAGATGGCTTCCGG
>BLSH010312657.1:201190-216590 GCA_018402905.1 Glandirana rugosa
CCCGGTCGACCTGGGGAAGGGTGAGGGTGTGGGGCGGTCTGACATACATCAATTTTCCCACTACATGTCTAACTCCTTCCACTTAATACACGACAGGTAATCCCCCAGCAAATCGGAGAACTTAACAACGGTCAACATGGTGCAGAATCTCTTAAATCTTTCCCAAAGCAACCTCTATAAATCCTCAAGAAGATAAAAAAGTTACATCAAGTTAGAGGATTTGGTAAGGAGAGAACAACCCTATAACCATCTCGCGGTTACCACACCTTACGTTACGAACCGTCGTAATTAGTACTTGTAACAATTACTAAAATCTACAAAAGAAAACCCATATCTACACACCACATCCTCCATCTTACGTCCATGATTAATGCTGCCAAGCATTGCATTCCACACCATTGGCGCTCTACCAATATCCCAACAAGAGAGGAATGGTTTAGGAGATTGAACTACATTGAAAAAATAGAAGAACTCCTAAATATCTCCAACGAAACCCTTTCTAAATTCTCTAAGACGTGGTACAACTGGCAACAATTCAAGAGGCTAAACGACCCCCTAATGGACAGCACATAATTCACCTTCCTCAATCTGTACATCACCCTTTTAACTACATACAGTCTGGCGGGGTGTGGGAGTGGGAAGGGGTCCAGCTGGCCCGGCCCCCCTCCCCTCCAACCCTTACACTCCCTATCCCCCAATCTACTAGATTACTAACTTACGTCCAATAATATTCCGACCCCAGACCATATTCCCGCACCTTCCCGCTTTTCTACCTCACCTTACTGTTTCTCCCGATATATCAGGAGGAGATCAGCCCAAGAAAACCCCAGAACACCACAAGACGATCCTCTTGATCACTCCATTCGCGTTACCTTGCCTTTTCATTTCCCCAACCTACCCCTTCCTCACCCTCCTTAACTACAAAGATATATGATACCCTCTAAGGTATCAAACCAAGTTGACAATTTAGATATGTACTACTCTCTACAAATTTTACTAAACCACAGACAATGCATTTACATACCAGGACCCTTTACAAACAGACACTAACTATATCTATACTTACATACAAGAAATTTTACCTCTCAATGTTTGTTTTATCTCTAAAAGTTTCTCATTTTGTTGTAAAGACTAAACTTTAATGTATAACAAATCTTTCAATTGTCTCCAATGGTACCCATAATTCTGTGTGTATCATTATCCTTTACTTTCAATAAAACATTATGGAACAAAAGAACTCTGACGTTCAAACTCAGAATTCTGTAAAAAAAAGAATCAAGCTCAGTATTCAAAAACTCAGAATTCTGACTTTAATCTCAGAATTTTGACTTTAAAACTCAGATTTTAGACTTTTAATCTCAGAATTCTGACTTTCAAACTCAGATCTCTGCAAAAAAAAAAAAGAAAAGAAATTCAAGCGGTATTCAAAAACTCAGAATTCTGACTTTTAATATCAGAATTCTGGCTTTCAAACTCAGAGGTCTGTAAAAAAAGAATTATGATGGCCCCATGCCTCTTCCATAGACTCTTAAACTCATAATTATGTAAAAAAAAAAAAAAAAACCCTTTTATGATGCCTGTAAAAAAAAGTATTTTAAACTCAGAGTTCTGTAAAAAAAAAATAAATAAATAAATATGATGGCCCCAGGGTTCTTCCATGGCATTTATTCCATGGACTTGCCTAATGAATCTCTTTACTAAATACTATTATTATTAATTACACTATTATTAATTATGTAAGATGTCAATGTGTTCCTGTTGTGCAACCACATAACTGATATGAGCATTTTAAATGAAGAGGAAACCTAATGTGGGATGTGAATATCAAATTAATTTACACTATAACTCTATTTAATAAAGTGAATTTGGCCTTTATTTCAAATAAAGTATAATTTTTACCTTTGAGTGTCTCTTTTTAATACTGTATATTTTGTGCTGTTGCAGAGAGGTTTAGGAACCTAGTAGACCACTTTATTTTTTTGGCATATCAGAACCCTGTCTTAAACTACCTATTTAGCCCAGGAGGGCATATACCCTTTCACCACATAAGTCAGACATAAAATAAAAGAGCAATGCAAATGTGTGTTTAGATCAGGGATTCTCAACTGGGGTTCGGTGAAAAGTATCTGGGGGTTCTGGCTTTAGGGGTCTTGCTATGCAAGATACTGCTACTAAGTATTGCTGGGCGGATTAACATCTGCCCAACAATATGCTTTAAGTTCCAATGCTGCAGGCTAAGAATGTCATCATTCTGAGCCTGCAGTGCAGGACAAAAAGAAAGGCCCACATAAGTACTCCTGTAGTACAGAGACTACATTATCATTATTCAAAAATATTTTTAAAAAAGGCATGAGGGTTAAGGAAAAGAGACATTGGGTTTATCACTTTTACATATTACATGATATAACAGTACATAAGTAACTTTGTGAAGAGCTGTTTCTTTAAAAAAAAGCTGACAAATGCCACTCATCGCAAAAATGAAACCGCGTTTTACATTTAAATTTTACAAGTTAATGCATTAGGAGCTGCAAACCTCCACTGTGTGCTAACATATTTAGAAAATACTGTTCTACATGAAAAGTTAATAATATAAAACAAATGGAAAAACAGACAGCTGTACAATGTGTATTTTTAATAGACATGAACACACTGTGCACAGCCAGTATTCAAGTGTAACAGTAAAAATATTACTTATATTTAAAAACTTTAAGGGGAGTTATTTTACGCAAATGCAGCAAGTGATCTAGCCCAGTAAATTAGACAGGCTTAAAAATACAAAATGTTCCCTGAAGCACAATGAAAATTATTATTTTCTAATGGTGGTGATAGCTCATGTCAAACATTTCTGAGGATGTTTGCACAATTCCAGCAATACAAGAGAAAGCAATATCTAGGTACTTGCCATTATATTTGCTTTTAATTGATGTATTGATTTTGAGAATGTGTTCTCTCCTTTTTCAGTGAGACTTGTTTAAAGAGAATTTGCCTACATCTGCTGAAACAAGATACAGAAAAGCAGCAGCAATAATTTATCTGACCAGAATCCATTCTGAGACGTACTTTACTTCTCACAGACAGAAACAAATTATTCTAACAGGTTTGCAACAATCATTTATTTCAATAAATGCTCATAAAGTCCAGCTCCACCCAGACTGATAGTATACTTTTGGTTAGGAACTGTTGAGTTAACTTGATAACTATTTTATTATTAGAGATGAGTAAACTTGTGAACATTTTAAGCAGGCATGTTTTCGTTGAGTTTTTTTTTTCAGTAGTTTTTTCATTTCAATAGTTTTTATTGAATTTCAGCACATATTACAAAAATAAAAGGAACAAGATGTTCATACAGTTTGTCATACATTGGGCAAAGCATATAAAGTCCCATGGGTTAGCTCTTATGCCATAGACAAGATGCAATCATTACTAACATAGGATCCGTAGTAATGCTATTAACGCTTGGCATATATTGATGGGTGTTACCTCATACCCCCAGCCACCCCATAAGGGTTCAAGCTGTGGCAGGGGGGAGTTAATTCTATCACCTCTGATGTGGTGGGGGGGTAGAAGATTCTTCCAATTCCTGGTAATTGTGAGTCTGGCTGCTAGGAGTATATGAGTAATTGTGTGTTGTGTTAAGTATGGGAAGGTGTCCGTGTCCAATGATAGAAGAGCAAGGCTGGAGTTTGGTGAGATTTTTAATTGGGTGATTTTAGAGATGATGGTAAAAATAGAATGCCAGTATGTTTTGATTTTTGGACATTCCCATTAGAATGTGTAGTATATCACCTTTCCCTCCACAATTTCTCCAGCAATTATTTGGGAACTGCGGATTGAAGTGTGAAAGTTTGTCTGGGGTCAGGTACCATCTCATTGAGATTTTTGTGGATAGTTCCCAAAGTGTGGAGCAGCAGGTGGTTTTCTGTATTACCCTGGATGCTTTAGACCATTGTTCCTCTGTGTATGATTTACCTAAGTTCATTTCACATTGCACGATGGGGAGTGATTTGTGAAATATCTTTTTTTGTTGGAGTATGTTGTAAAAGGTAGTGATTCCTTTTTGAAGTAAGGATTGAGATGTTAAAAAGGGCCAGGCTTGGTCTTGTATGGTGTGGTGTTCGTGTGCGATTTTGGAGAGGCAGTATCGGATTTGTATGTTTTGATATTTGTCGTGTGATGTGAGATTGAATTCTTTTTGTAACAAGGGGAGATCTTTGAGTAAGTTATTTTCATATAGGTTGTGAATAAATTTAATTCCTTTGTGTACCCATGGAGACAAGGATATTTGGACTATGAGGGGGTTTAGAGCTGTTAAGGGGATTTTCAGAGGGATGTTTGTGGGGTATTGTTTAGCTTGTTGTAGTAAGTGTTTCCAAGCTTTAATTTTCGCTAACATGGTGGGAGATAGGTAGGATGGAGTCTGTGCTCCTAGTTGTGTGCTAAATAACCACAAAGTTAATGGTTGGTGGGGGTTATAGGAGGCTTATATCCTTCCCCATATCGTGTGTGGGGATGGTAAGAACCATTCTTTGAGTTGGGTCAGTGCTGTTGCTATGTAGTAGTCATAAAAGTCGATGTAGCCTGTTTCACCGTACGATCTGTGTTTAATTAGTTTGTGATGTGCACATCTAGCTTTTTTATCGTTCCAGACAAGTTTGGATAGTATGTACTGTAACAATTTAAAATAGCTGGATGGGATTGGTATTGGTAGAGTTCTGAATAAGTAAATTATTTGAGGTAAGTACATAATTTTGAATGCTGCTAGCCTCCCTGACCATGAGAATTCCTCTTTGGTTAGTTTTTGGGCTTATGTTTGATTTTAGTGTGGATAGGGAGGTAATTGAGCTGGAATAGGGTTTTGGTGGATCTTGTGAGCTGAATGCCCAAGTAAGTTATGCTTGTGTCCGCCCATGTGTATGGGAACTGTTGTTGAAGGAAAATTTGTGTTGTGGCGTCAAGTCCTATGTCAAGGATATTTGATTTGGTTTTGTTTGCCTTGTAGTAGGACACGATGCCAAACCATTGTAGGGTCTTTTGGATTTCTGTGAGGGATGATGATGGGTTAGTTAATATTAGAATTACATCATCCGCGAATAAGCTAATCTTATGTTGGTAAGAATTGAAGTTTATTCCCGTTATTTTGGTGTTAGATCTGACATGTTCAGCCAAGGGTTCCATAACTAAGTTGAAGATCAAGGGGGATAAAGGGCGTCCCTGCCTCGTGCCGTTAGTAATTTGGAATGGGGTAGATAATAGGTTGGATGTGTATACCAGTGCAGAGGGATTAGTGTACAGTGCTAGGATAGCTTTGAATATGTGGCCTATGACTCCGAATTTCTGTAGGACTAGGGCTAGATAGTCCCAGTTGACTCTGTCAAACACCTTCTTTCTGTCCAGGGAGAGAAGCAGAGAAGGGGTTTTGGTGGTATTAGCGATGTGAATTATATTGATTAGCCTTCTAGTGGCATCCAATGTTTGCCGCCCTTTCGTGAAACCGGTTTGGTCCTTATGGATTAATGATGGCATGATGTTTACTAGTCTGTTTGCTATCATTTTGGTGTAGATCTTGAGATCTAAATTTAGAAGGGATATGGGACGGAAGTTTTGAGGCAATGTCGGTCTTTTCCCGGTTTCGGCAGGGTCACTACAAGTGCAGAGAGCATCTCTTTTGGAAATGCAGAGGAGGATGCAGTGTCATTGTAAAGCTTGCACATGTGCGGGATGATTGATTTGTAGAATGCTTTAAAGTATTCTCTGGTAAGCCCATCAGGGCCTGGGGATTTCGAGTTTGGCAGTTTTTCAATTACTTCTCTTATTTTGTCTGAGGTAAACCGTGAGTTCAAGGATTCTATTTGGTCTTTCGATAATTAAGGGAGATTGATCTGGTCAAGAAAGGATTGTATTTCTTTGTGAGAAGGTTTGTGGGTGGATTGGTCATCGTTTATATTGTACAACACACTATAGTAACTACTAAAAGCATTGGCTATTGATTGGGGATTTAACGGTTTCTCGTGGGAAGTGGGGTGGAGCAGATACGCAATTTTGTTTTTTGAATGGTGCCCTTTAATTTGAAGGGCCATGGCTCTTCCTGCCTTGTTTCTGGTGGCATATGTTTTGGCTTTAAGTTTACGTTGCATCTTTTCAAAGTTTTCTAGCAGCAAGATGTGGAGCTCATTACGAAGTTTGAAAATTTCAGATTGTAGGTTTGGAGAAGGGTGAAGTTTGTTTTGGGAGTCTACTTTCCTGGCTCAGCCCCATGTCAATGCGACCTTGGGTCAACCCCGCCCCATTGACCCCGTATAGGACATCCCTGAATAGAGTATAAAAAGGACAGCAGTACCTGGAGACGATGTTCTTATCCTGTCCTTGCTCTGGACGTCCATGATTTCCTGCCGTCTGTCCCTGCGGTGGAAGGGGGTAAAGCCCTCAGGTGGTGACACTCCTGGTGCCGGAGGTAGCGCTGGCATAAACTGCCATCAGTCGCGCGGGAAACAGCCATCCTGGCCATTTCCGTTTTCTCAATCGCTGCTGTGAGCTCTGATATACGCTGCATCCTCCTCCTCTTCATTTTAGAGCCAAGTTGTATAAAAAAGCCTCTGATGTAGGCTTTGTGGGCAGTCCACAGAATCGCTGGGTCGGGCACTGAGCCCTTGTTTGAAGAGAAGAATTCCTCTAAGCATTTGGTTAAATATTCAGTATTAGTGGGATTTTGTTGGAGAAAGTTATTTACCCTCCATATGTAAGATTGTGGCTGTGCTGTTTTTTTGTGTTCTTGATGCTTATAGGTGCATGGTCCGACCAGGCGATAGTGTGGATTTTTGCTGATTGAATGATTTGCAGCAGCCATTTGTCTGAAAGAAAAAGGTTGATGCGGGAGTATGTGTTGAGAGGCCGGGATAGGTATGTATAATCTCTCTCCTCCGCGTGACAACACCTTCACACATCATACAAGTCATAATCTGATATGAGTTTGCTTAGTGGTGAAGCAAATCTTTTAGGTCTAGAGGATGAGTCTAATTCATAATCAGGAACCAAGTTAAAGTCCCCACATATTAGTAAGTGACCATGTTGTAGGTCTGACATTTTTTTGAAGGTGGATTTTAGGAAAGCCATTTGACGTTGGTTAGGTGCGTATAGAGCAGCAATGGTATACAGAGAGTTTTCTATAGTACAGTTGATGATGAGGTATCTTCCTTCTGGGTCAATTGTGCATTTATGTAGTTGGAAGGATATGGTGTCTCTGAAAGTGATAGTGATAAGTGATAAGGACGCATTGTTTTTTTGTGTAGTTGAATTTGAAGATATGTGGAAAGGATTTGTGTTGGCATATTGGAATAGAGCCTTGGGCAAAGTGTGTTTCCTGCACACAAAGGATGTCACAGTTGTTTGTTAATGCTGTTTTCCACAGTGAAGCTCTTTTTACTGGAAGGTTTAAGCCTTTCGTGTTGATGGATAGTATGTTGAGAGCCATGGGTCTGTATATGTTTTGCTATGTGAGGATGTCAAACTCACATTTAGATGAGTAGGAAGCCAGTTCAGAGGCGGACTGATAGGATGTTCGGTTGGTTCTCCTGTGGTCCGTTGGTTCTGCCGTGGGAGACGACGATGGTTCACTACTTGTTTGTGTGGACTGCATTGCTGAGTCCTTGGAGGATGGAACTGTAGTCTTGCTTAACTATGCTTAGGTAGAAAACCAGTGGATATTAGATTGTGCGATCAGAGTTCAGTATGAGTGATCTGAATTGCATTAATGGAGTAATGTCTCAAAGACTATGGCTAGGAAGCAACCAAAAGATTGAGAGGCAACTTGGGGAGAAATAAGAAAAAGGACAAAACAAAACAAGAACTGTGAGTGGTCAGCTATTCAGAGCTCTGAGAGCAGCTGATAAGATTGGGGGTAAAGTCCAGGGCCCGATCAAAAGTAATTGTAACTTTACTGATTGTGAGGAGATTCATTTGTGTTTTGGTAAACTATTCCCCTGTCTTCGTTGGTTGTGTTGAGGAGGATGTGATTGAGTGATCAGCTTTTGGCATGACCCTCCTGTGGTATCTCTGATTATTCCCCAGGAGTGGAGTAGTTTCATTCCACTATGGATATCTGATATCATATGAGAAGCTCCGTTTCTGGTTATCACCAGGGTAGCAGGATGGCACCACTTGTAGACTAGTTTGTTGTTATTTAGAGCTTTGGTTACTGTTTTAAGCTGTCTTCTCATTTGTAGGGTGTGTTGGGAGAGATCCGGGTATATTTGGACCCCCGCAAAAGGTTCTGAGAAGTGTGCCATAGATCTTGTTTTAGCTAGAATCTGTTCTTTGGCCTGGAAGAAGTGGATTCTCAACAGGACGTCCCAAGAGATAGTGTCATCTAGGTGCCCTGGTTTAGGAATCCTGTGGATTCGGTCTATGGTAAGCTCTATTGGTGTCAATTCGGCACAATGGTTGAGAATAGCTTAGTGGCGTATGTATTGAGCTCTGCAGGGTGGAGGAATTCCAGGACCCCCCGGATTTTTAGGTTGTTCCACATCGAGCGGTCCTCGAGGTCCGCCAATTTGGATTTTATCCACATAGTTTCCTCTTTTTGCTCAGTATAGGCGTCTACCAGGTCATTCACTGTAACCGTACATTCCTCCATTTTATTTTCTATGTAGTGGACTCTGTCGTCTATATTTTTTAATTCTGTCGAGAACTTGATAAGGACTGATGTGAAGCTAGCAGTTAATGAGTTTTGCAGGGACAGAAGCATGTCCTTTAGAGTGGAGTCAAGGACTGGTTGTCCTGTCGTGGGGAAGGAGGCTATGGACAGGTGCGGTTGTTGTGGTGTACTTTCCATATTCAATGCGACCTGGGTAGTAGGGTTCAACTTCATCTTAGATTTGGCTGGGCTTTGTGTTGATGGGCTGGATGGTGGTGACTGATGATGGTAGCTGTGGTACATCTCCACCACCCGGCTCTGCATCAGGGAGATCCGTGTATGGGTTGGGATGGTTGTTTGTGTGCGGATCTGTTCCCTCATGGTCTTTCACCCTTTCCGGGTCTGGCCATTGGAAAAAGGAAGTGAATTTTTTAGGTTTTCTTTCATCTTTTCTTTTGCGGGACATTGGCATCAAGTACTATACCTGTGTGCAGCAGTCCGTGTTTGTGTCCCTTCTCCTACACTTGCAGTGGTTTATTGATCAGGCTTCTCAGGGTTCTTGATTTAAGGTGCCATCATAGTTGGGTACTGATTGTGAGATAGAATGGGTGTACCAATATGGCAGCCAATCGCTGTTATTAGGGTCTCAGTTATTGTGGGGTATAGTGGAAGCACCTTTCATTTATCAGCTTCTGGTGTTAAATTGGGGCGATAGAGAGTGGGATTCTGGCGTGGATTGCCCCTTTGATTTCTGGGTGCCAGTAAATTTAGGCCTCTGGCTTCCAAGATGGTGGCCGGGGCAGGCCTCAACTGGCTGGGTTTTAAGTTTAGGGCTTTTATTTTGCTGAGACATTGGGTTGTTACCCTCATGGGTGTATTTGGGCGGTCTGCTGCAGTTTGTGGTGGCGGATGGCTGTTTAGCTGAACAGTGTCTCTGGGCTCCGCTCATGTAGGACGCAAAAGCCTCAGGCTCGATTTTGGCCGGAACAGGTATCCACGCCGTACAATTTTCGGCTGGATGGATCGCAGAGGTGTCAGGGAGGTGGATGCAGGGTGTGTGGTCACTCACCCGAGATGCAGGCTTAGGGATGCCTGTGGATTCCTTGCGATCCTCTGGGGCTCTGCAGCTGTGCGTCCTTCCACGCTCATCGCAGGCCACTCCTCCCAGCTGAGTTTTTTTTTAAGCCACTGAAATTCAACATTTCTAAAATAGAAGTCTTTTGGAAGCCAAAGGAAATATGAACCACACTCCCAAAAGTATGCATTATAGATCAAGATTTGATTCAGATTTGTGAAAATCTGTTTGGGAAGCTGCTGGTAGCCCTGCCTAAAGAGATTATGGCACCAAAAAGAGAAATTATGATTCATTCTGGAGAAACTAGAACAGAGTTTCTCAACTCCAGTCCTCAAGGTGCACCAACAGGTCATGTTTTTAGGATTTCCCTCAGATGAAACAGCTGTGGTAATTACTAAGGCAGTGAAACTGATCAAATCACCTATGCAAAATAATGGACCTTGAGGACTGGAGTTGAGAAACACTGAACTAGAAAACAGCAGTTGCCCCTAGCAGCCTTGGAAGCCCTAAACCATGGATACGTTAGAAGGATGGAACAGGGTAGTAAAGCTAAAGATAAAAGCAGCAGAAGCATATATAAAACAGCCCTAGCTGGTTGAGAAATCAAAGTGCAAAAATTAACTCAGAAATTTGGATTCAGCTTGCAACATTAAAATTCAAGAAATTTGGTCAGAATCTATGACTGTCTGAATTTCAGGATCAACTCTAATTTATATCTCAGTTGGATACCCTAACAAAACGTAAGTTGTCACCCTCTTGCAAATGGCTTACCAATTATTTAATCACAACAAAAAAAGAAAGCAGCCAAATTCTGAACTAAAAAGCCATAATCTATGTCTATAGATAGATCCAATGCACAACAGACCACCTTAACCCTTCCTTGTGATGCCTTTCACACATAAGGAACTTTTTTTATAAATAAGCTCATTTTGCTGGAAGCATCTCAGATGTAGGAGTTTGAGTGGTCTGATCGGGTCTGTCAATAAACACAGATTATAGCTTTTACTCCAGAGTGTGGGTACTCTCTTTTCTGGTTGTGATTGATTATTATATGGGAGATGGACCACATGATCCAGTTCCAGTATCTGTAACTGGGTCTGAGCATGGGTGTTTGTGCCTGCAGCTGAGCTTTGGAACTTCTACCAGTTTTTGTTTAGTGTATATTAAAAAGAACCCATCTAAGTTGCAAGGCTGTCATTTGATTCTGCAATGAAAGTGGCAGTTTGGAAAAGTTGTGAATTGTGATAGGAAGATAATCTCACCAGACCCCGGCAAATAAATAACAAACCAGCATGTGTTCTACTTTGCCAACAACCACACAACTGTGCTTGAATGGCGTTCATTTGTAAATGTTGTGTATTAAAGTTTGAGAACAGACAAAAATAAATATATTACAAACTTAAATTCAACTTGGAATGTAAACATTTTTTTATTAATATTAGGTTAGCAGTTAGACTCCTCTCTCTTTGATGAGAAATCAGGACGTCCGCGTGACTTCATCTCCATAGCGAACGAATACTCCATCTCCAAATCCCACATCTTCTATTTCAGACAATGCACCAGCTATCTCTACACAGCCTGCCCAGAGAGTAGCAAAAGATTCCAGAAACACAAGCTAGACCTCTTAATTCAAGAGGGCTCCTATATAATTTATGATATATACAAACCTCTTCTTCTTCAAACAGCCCTACCCCTAGCCTCTTCTTCAATAGCTAAATGGAGCAAAGACTTTAACGAACCTGATCTGGTGGACAAGATCATGAATGGTTACCATAAAACGATCAAACTGACCCCCCACGAGATATGGAGGGAGACTCAACTCAAATTGATCCATTGTGCCTTCATCCCATTCCTCTTGGACAAAACCAAATTTCAAACCTCGGATTGTCCACTTTGTAAACAACATAGACCCTCTCTAAAGCATCGCTTTTGGTCTTGTTCATACATAGAAGCCTTCTGGGATCAAATTATAATTTATATAAACAGCATTACCCTCCTCATGCTCCCTAAAGTTCCTCTACTCTTCATCTTTGGTCATTGGGAAAAGCAACTACCAAATGGTCCCTCCCGTTGACCCTCAGATTAAGGATTGGACCCTAATCTGTCTCCTTGTGGCCCGCAGATCAATCCTGAAAAACTGGACCTCGGATTCCCCTCCGACCATCCCACAGGTAAAAAGGGAACTGACTTCCCTCCTCTACAAAGAGAAAACTAACACAAACTTTCAGTCACTCTGAGCCATCACCCACTTCCACCGAAGATGGCGAGCCTTCGCTAATGCCACCCTCACCCAAGAGGAGTTGGACAACCTCACCAACGCATTCACATACTTTAAGGGACCCTTACACCTGACTCAGGATGGCGGAAAATGATTACCCCCCCTTGAGGGGACCCAAAGGTACCCAAGGCCTAAAACAACTACAACAGTGCTAACTTTTTCCCCTCCTGGGCTTCTCTTGCTTGTTCTCAGTGTAGACGGTTTTTCACTTCCAGACACTCATCCAAGTTACCCCACAGCTAAGGAACTCCTGCTGGAAGCAGACTTCCCCTCATCCCCCCCCCCCCCACAACCCTTAAGGTCCCATTTAGCTAGAGATCTACCCAGCAATCTTTTTCGACTGTAATTTGATTTCTTGCAATGTCTATACCCTATGTTTATACCTTTTTTTCAGTATCCATCACAAAATGTATGATTCTGGCAGGATGGTTCCTCATTCTGCCTTGCTGTAAGGCACTACAATTTTATGAAAAAAAAAATAGAAGGAGATAAGAGGCACTCTTGTCTGGTTCCATTACTGATAGGAAAGGACTTAGATAAGAGGCTGGAGGAGTAAAGTAGGGTGTGAACTACAAGGTCATAATGGCTGAGACAATATTCACAGAAAAAACAAACTTTAGTAATACCTTATGCCAGGGATCCTCAAACTACGGCCCTCCAGCTGTTGCGGAACTACACATCCCATGAGGCATTGTAAAACTCTGACATTCACAGACATGACTAGGCATGATGGGAATTGTAGTTCCTGAACAACTGGAGGGCCATAGTTTGAGGACCTCTGCCTTATGCTAAAAGTTTGGCGTAAACCTTTACATTGGTGTTTAACAAGATGGCCCAAAAGTTAGCAGGAGTGGTAGGTTCCTTGCCAGGTTTAGACAAGGTGACAATGTTGATTGACAACATCTCCGCTGAAAAAGATGTCTTAGTGGCTGCTTCCCTAAAAAGCTGTGTCATATACAAGGATAAGATTTGTGCAAACCATTGATCATATTAATTTTTGAGACCATCTGGCCCTGGGGAGTTGCCAGTAGGCAAAGCTTTAATCTTTAGGACTATTTCACTACCTGTGAATGGAGCGCTCAAAGACTTCAGCTGCTATTTGCTGAGGGTTGCTATGTTTCTGTTTCGTAAATGGGTGATAAATGAATGGCAAACTAGATTTTGGATCACAAGGTTCTAACCTGTTTGCCAAGAGTTTTCTGGCTTTATTGTTGTTAGTGTGGTAGTGTAGTTTAAAGCTTGTTAAACAGTGATTGTGTTGGGAGCATAACAGTGACCTAAGCTCGTACCATAGTTTAACAAGTTTAGTTGAGATAGATTCAGATGGTTACTGTTTGTTATAGGTTTATAGATCATGAATGGATTTCAAGAGGGTTGTAAGTTTGTTGTTATGCTGCCGTTTACATATGGCACTCATTTTGGCATTCCAAAAAGGAAAAATGCCCACATCCAGGGTATTAAAGTAGTCATAGAGATGTTGTGAGAGCCTTAATTTGTTGCCAGAATTTTGGCTAACTGAGTTGCTACAATGCCAAATGAACATTAGGAGACAGGCATCCTTCTTCTCCACTGTTAACAAGACTGATGCATGGTCAGACCATGTACAGTAATATAGTGGATGGAGGAAGAAAAGGCCTGTTGTAGTAACCATTTATCACCAAAACATAATCTATCCTGGAATAAGAGTGAAATCTAAAAGAAAAAAA
Source organism: Glandirana rugosa (assembly GCA_018402905.1). Taxonomy (NCBI): domain Eukaryota; kingdom Metazoa; phylum Chordata; class Amphibia; order Anura; family Ranidae; genus Glandirana; species Glandirana rugosa. Next base: position 214,879 of record BLSH010312657.1, read on the forward strand.
GGTGTAGTCTCTTTCTTCTCATTGAATGCATCCCCAGACATCTTAGAGTTCCTCAGTATGGATAAAATTACCCAGAGTCGGACAATGACCTTTTGATGAGGAAGTAGTGTCCAGGGTAGGGTTAGCCATCATGTTGAAGCCACCGCATAGGGGTAGATGGCCAGACTTCACAGCTTTAACTTTTTGAAACAATTTCCTGAGAAGCCTTAGTTGATGAGAGCTCGGTACATGGGCAGTCACCAAGGTGTAAAAAGAAGGAAGACAGCAGCGCCTCTAAGTGCAGTAACTCACGATTTAATATTAAATGATAAAAGCATATACACTCACAAAGGTGGAGGATCAAGCACATGGGACGAAGGCAGGGCCATCCGCTCGGACCCAGGGAGGAACAAAGCCAGCTGACAAGCCGCTGTGTGGGGACCAGGAGCCGGGCGTGCTGGTGGTATCCAGTGTGTCCAAGAACCAGGACTGACAGCAGAGAAGGGGGCTGGTGTAGACGTCACATCCGAGTGTCACGGACTGGGAGCACGCACGTTCGGACCATTCATGGTCCTTCGTCAGGCATAGTTCACCAAGGTGTATGGAATAAAGTAGAGATTACAAACCGGGATGATGTACCTGCTGTCAGGGCAATGATGCAGTATTTCAAAACAAATGAGACAGTGTGTTTGATGGCAATGAGAACTCCTTTTCCTTTTCTGGAGCACTCACCAAGAAGACATGAAAGTAGGCAGGATGCATACACTTAGGAGTAGCGTAGTTGGAAATTTGTTTCTTGTACATTCAGGATATCAGCAGTGTGGTTGCAGACTTCTTTCCACATGGAATGGAATCTGGACGGTGGTTCAGTCCTTTAACATTATAATAACAATTATGGTGGGAAGTGGCGCTGCTCTATTTTATATCAGATATATTCTCCAGGATGTTGGTAAGTGGATGTTGTAGCGAGGAGGATTGCGATCTTATGTGGTAGGTCAGTATCGAAAAATAAATGGAATGAAGTAATGTAAATGTTGCAAGCATATAAATGAAATTCAAATCGGTTCTGTTGTTGGTTGTGCTTTCTAAATTAAAGTGATAGTGCCAAAAAAATGTGTTAGGTGCTAAAACTTATCAATAACTGCGAAGTCGTCAGCTCCTAATGTAAGGTGTGTACAATTTCATCAATGAAACCATCAATATAAGGTGCAAATACAAATAATGTGATCTTTAGGACTCTTTTACACGAAATCCTCAATACAATAAAAATATAAAATAGCAAAAACCTGTGACAAAGTGCAAATGCCTTCTGTATGGTGATTACAATGTATGAGAATCAGTGAAGTAAGTGAAGTAAAAAATACTGTGCCAGCTTATAAGCAATAGGAACCTTATTCCAAGTTAATAATTTCTAAAAAATAAAAATATTTTACAGCAAGCGCCTATAAAGTGTCCAAAGTGCCTAAACAGAAAGTGCATAAAAACGTTTTTGAATTTTCTTACATCAATCTCATTCAACTTTACCAGGCTTAAAAATACAACTAACTTATCAAAAGTTGTAATGTGAAATAAATAGCAGCAAGCGCCTGTAAAGTGTCCGAAGTGCTTAAACAGGGAACATATGAAAAAATAATTTTAAATTATAAACTTTTTGTGTAAAATCCCTATTGACTTTACCAGACTTATGAAGGTTTGTAAAATGACTATAGAAAGTCCTGTAAAAAACTTGTGGA
>BLSH010312657.1:227300-243466 GCA_018402905.1 Glandirana rugosa
GGCCCAAGCCGTGGTTTGCAACGGGCTTGCAATAGGGCCTGGGGTTTGGGGTAACTTCAGTTACCCCTGGGTGGGTCCCCATTGACTTCAATGGGGTTTGGGGTCCGGGATAACGTTCGGGCAACGTTTGGTGCCGAACCCGGACTTTTTCCCAAAGTTCGTACGGACCCTCCGAACCCGAACGTCCTCTAGTTGTGAGGCTTGTACTGATTTGTCTATGCCCCTATTTTTCAAGTTGTTCCTCTGGGATCTATCTTTGCCAGTTTCTATTTGATCCAGGGGATATCCTTGGATTGGGCAGTATGAGCACCCACCAGGGTGTTATAATTATCAGTAAAGTCACACATAGAGTGTTCAACATGGTCTACCCATTGGCTAAATTCCTGAAGCACGAGTTTGGATTGTTGTATGCAAGCCAGCACATCCTTCTGCAAGGATGCTCTGAAAGAAGCACATCCTTTATCATAATGTCTGAAACAGGCTGCCGGCTGGTAAGGGATGAAGTGATCGGATCTGGCAAGGAAGCATTGTTGGCAGTCTCAGACTCAGAGCTTACCTCAGTGAACATGTCATTGTCAGAGTCCTCTGAGGCCTCTCTGTGAGGTTTAGACATTGCTGGACTTTGGAAGTTAGGAGTTTTCTGGGTATGATGCAGGGAGATTGGCACCCCCCTCTGCCGCAGTTATATCAGAGAAGCCGCCACAAGAGGTCCGGCAGTGGACTGAGAAGTCTGTGGGCAGCCACCAAGTTTTTCTGAGCTAGAGGATGCTTTCTCTTGCGGCGGAGCATTGTGTAGGTTGTCAGGAGACTGTTGAGAGTAGTGGAAGCGACAGTGGATTGTGCGCAGCTTGGTCCTAGTTGATTTTTACCGCTGGGTGTGAGAAGCACACTGCTCATATCCCCATCTTGCTGGATGGTTGCAATGCCCCCCAAAAAATAGTTTCTGATGGAGACTATTCCACATTTGCATAGCTCTTCATGCAAAGCCTTTCCAACCCTTGCCTCCTATAATGACCTAAAGTGAATAACTTTGCACCAAGTTCACTATATGGACAATTTACATATTTATATGTGGTGAACATATCCCCCCTTAACCACTTCAATACCGGGCACTATTATACCCTTCCTGCCAAGGCCAAGTTTCAGATTTCAGGGCTGTCGCACTTTGAATGACTATTGCACGGACATGCAACACTGTACCCAAACTTCATTTTTAGCATTTTGTTCACACAACTAGAGCTTTCTTTTGGTGGTATTTAAACACCACTGTTTTTTTTTCTATTTTTTGTTAAATAAGCAAAGAAAATAATGAAAATTTTTGGGGAAAAAAGCATTTTTATTTGTTTCTGTTATAAAATTTTGCAAATAAATAATTGTTCTTCATACATTTAGGTATTTATTTTGCTACATTTATTTGATGAAAATAACACAAATAAGTGTATATTATTTAGTCTGTAAGAGAGCTAAAGAGTCTACAAACTATGATATACTGTATATCTGGAAATTGATCAATCCTAATGTACTGATGGCTATCTCAAGGCCCAAAAAATGTCAGGACAGTACAAATATCCCCCAAATGACCCCTTTTTGGAAAGTAGACAGTCCAAGGTAAAGAGGCATGTCAGGGTTTTTGAAGTTATAATTTTTGTCATAATTTTTTGGAAAATGAAGAAATGAAAAAATAATAAATAATTAAAAATAAATATTTTTTTTTCTTTTTGTTTAATTTTTTATTACCTTTTTTATTTTTTTACATTTTTTAAAACACAATATGATTGCTTATAGCACTGATTTTCATTGCTATAAGCAAGCATTTTACTGTATGAAACTTATTCATTTAGTTTGTTTTGTTGTGATTAGCTGTGATTGGCCAGAGCTAATCACATGGGTTGTGATTGGCCCAGTCTGTACCATGGGATCGTATTAACCAATCACATCTAGCAACAGAAAATATTGTTTTTAAAGAAGCAGTAATTTCAATGATACTTACAGTGAAACCATGAAAATAAAAAATTATTTTAAATATAGTGCCTGGGGGTCTCCTTAGTCTGTTTGTAAAGTGGCACATCTGTACCGTGTATAGAACCTGCTGCAGCAAAACTGCCACATATAAAGAAAAAAGACAGTGTGGCAGTCACTTCCCAATCCATACCAGGCCTTCTGAGTCTTGTATGGATTTTAAGGGGAACCACACACCAAAGAAAAAAAAATGTAGTGGGGTACCCTCCACAATCCATACCAGACCCTTATATGAGTGAGCACCCTCCATCCTGAACCATACCAGGCCACCTGCCCTCAACATCAGGGGTGCACCCCAAAGCAAATTGTCCAAATGTTGATGGGGACAAGGGCCTCTTCCCAACAACCCTGGGCTGTGCTTGTGGGTTCTGTTGACAGGGGGCTTATCAGAATCTGTAAGCCACCTTTAACCCCTTCCCGCCCATGCTATAGCCAAATGACAGCTACAGTGCGGGCTTACTTTGTCTGGAGGGCATTTATTGACATCATCCCCTGATTGCACTTCCTGTACTCTTCCTGCAGTCTGTAATTGCCAAGTACTTCGGACTCAGCTGATCCCAGATTGGGGTAAAGGGGCAATCACAGCGACCCTTTACCACATGATCAGCTGTGTCCAGTGACAGCTGATCACAGACATCAACACAAGCTGGTTATCAACTTTTCTTTTCTCAGGCTGAGAGTATTATGAGAGAAGGAGAAAGCCAATACCCAGCCTTTGTTGAAGGGACACCAACACTGATAATCATTGCACTGATTATCAGTGTCCTGATTAACAGTGCAGTCCCAGAAGTGCCCATCAGTGCTGCCAGTCAGTGCCCACTAGTGATGCCAATCAGCACCCACCTTTCCTGCCAATCTGTGCCCACCAATGCTGCCAATCAGTGCCCACCAGTGCTGCCAATCAGTGCTAATCAATGCTGCCAATCTGTGTCCATCAGTGCTCCCTCATCAGTGTCACCTATCAGTGCTGCCTATCAGTGCCCACCAGTGCCACCTACCAGTGCCTATCAGTGCCACCTATCAGTGCTCATCAGTGCTGCCTATCAGGACCACATATCAGTGCCGCCTATCAGAGCCCAATAGTGCTACCTATCAGTGCCCATCATTGCCACCTATCAGTGCAGCCTCATCAGTGCCTACTCATCAGTACCCACCACTGCCACCTCATCAGTGCCCATCAGTGCCTCCTATCAGTGCCCATAAGTGCAGCCTATCCGTGCCTATCAGTGCAACCTCATCAGCGCACATTAGTGAAGGAGAAATTTTATAACAAAAAATGTGATGTCACCGACCAGTGCATCCAGGGTTGGTGACATCACATGGGGCGGTCCCACCAGGTGATGTCGCCAGGTGGCACCGCCCCTTACCCATAAGAACTGTCAGATGGCAGAGCAGACAGATAGCAGTTAGCCTTTATCACAGGTGTAGCATTTCTTTTTTTTTGGGGGGTCTGGCGGTGTCCTTGGTGTCGTGATTGATGATGGATCTACATCAAGGGACATTGTTTTTTGAGCCCCCCCTGCCCCAAAGCACTCCCCCCTGCCAGGCTGCATGCTTGGATAAGGTCTGGCATGGATTATTTTTAAACTTTTGGCATAGGGTTCCCCTTAAAATCCATACCAGACCCAAAGGGCCTGGTACGGATTGGCAGGGACCTGCATGCCATTTTTTTCACGCTTTTCTATTGCCAGCAATGTTCATTTTTTTATTCAGCTGTCATCGGGGAAGCCCATTAACAGCTGATGACTCATCCGTTGTTAAGGACACAGTGGCCGGCTTCCCAGCCCACTCCTTAACAACCAGCTATTCACTATGCTCTGATTGGGCAAAGCTTTTCCCAAGCAGGGCTTAGAATGCACTGTGCAGCATGCAGTGGATGGTGGGGTGCTCGGTGGGTGAACTTCTCACCAAGCTCCCTGCAAATTTGGATGTTCACCGAACGGGCAAACAGGCCTTTCAGCCTTTTCCTTCAGCCTGCAAATAACAGCTCTGTCTCTTGTTCCACAAGACAGGAGTCCACAAGACTCCTACTAGAATGTATGGTGCACAATGTTTTTATACCCCAAGTGCATATCTTTACATTTGTCAACATTAACCACTTGGCCTACAAAAAGTTTTATCCCCTTCATGACCAGACTTTTTTTTCCTATTCAGCACTGTGCTACTTTAACTGACAATTGCTCAGTCATGCACCACTGTACCCGAAATGTATATAATTTTTTTTCATACAAATAAAGCATTCTTTTGGTGGTATTTGATCACCACTGGGTTTTTTATTTTTCATTATATAAATATAAAAATACTAAAAATGTTGAAAAAAAACACCAATATTTTGTTATAAAACATATCCAATAAAACCAAATTGCTTCATAAACTTTGGCCAAAATGTATTCTGCTACAAGTCTTTGGAAAAAATCCCAATAAGTGTATATTACTTTGTTTGTGTGAAAATGATAACTTCTACAAACTATGGTATACAGTGAGGAAAATAATTATTTGAACACCTTGCTATTTTGCAAGTTCTCCCACTTAGAAATCATGCACGTGTAGGGCGTGGCTGGACGGCAGCGAGGGAAGACGTGTCTCTGCATAGCTCCGGAGCCCTGCTGCATTAACCTAAGGGCAACTGGACAAAACACCACCGAGCTACCACCATCACCTATAAGGACAGACCCCCCTTGCTGCGGGCTACATTTTGAGCCCACTCTCGAGAGAACCCGCCGTACACAACCGGGTATCGCAATAGCAAGCTGCACGAGGCACGGGACAAGGAGCTCGGCGACATCTTGAAGGCCCTATCCTGGCAGTAGGCTCACCAGAGACCGCGGAGATCCAGTAAGATAACAACTCACCGGGGAGTCCCCCCGACATCTGGGACCCCCGTGCTGCCCCTCAAGCTACATTTACCACCACAGGGCAACCACAGCTAAAACAGGGTGCCCCAGCACTAGCACAAGCTCGAGTCCCACACGCAGACGGATACCCCACCTGCAGTATACCATCCTTACCCTGCCGTATACCAAGTAAGGCAGGTCTTGCGAGGAACATCTAGACCCAATATCGCCTCAGAAGATCTCCCAGCCAACAGAGGTCCGCGGTCCACCTGGGCGATCTTCACTAGGCGAGACCGGGGATCCAGTGCGGCCTACTAAAGCTCCAGGCGGCGGCCATATTGCTACTCGCAGGCCGGCCCAATATAGTAACCCCTTCCACCCTTGCTAAAAGGAAGGAACTCAGAGAAGCAGCAACCAAGCACCGCTGACCCGGCCTACTGATGATCAAACACAGAACTTAGGACTCATCACACAGCCTGATGAATCACTAAACCAACATCCAGCACAGCACTGAACAAATCACCGCCCAAGGGGATTACCACTGTAGCACGAACAACAACTGCGCACATAGTATCTATGACGCGTAAAAGGAAAGACTCCACACAACCTAAAAAGTTGAAAGACTTTTTTACCCCAAACGTAAGAGGCCCTCACCAGGAAGTCATGGGGGGTAAATCTCCATCCTCCTCACCTGGCTCTGCTTCCACGGCACCTAGTCCTGCTTCCCATGGAAGCTCTGAACGCCGCTCTCTGGAGGCATCAACACAGACAACTCGCAGTCCGGCAAAATCCAGACCTAGATTGTCAGAGGACCTATCCCATAACAAGACAAGTCCGCACCAGGACTCATTAGAAGACACCAGAGAACTAAGCGAAACCATCAATACTTTTCCCACCTCCAACCAACCCATCTCAGACACCACATTGAAAGACATGTTAGTCTCCCTCCGCAGTTCACTACATGCTGATATGATGGATTGTATGAGGAACTTCAAAGGGGAAATTCAAGAGCTGGGGGGCAGGTTAGATTATGTCGAAAAAAAAATGGGAGAATATGCAACATCTTACAACTCATTAGTGGACTCCCATAATGACCAGACTGACAAGGTGGCATGGCTGAGGTCGAAGGTCGCTGACCTTGAAGACAGATCTCGAAGGAATAACATCAAAATCAGGGGGCTCCCAGAGTCTGTCCAACCAAGCCAACTCCTACAATATGCTAAAGACCTAATGCACGAGTATATGCCTGAGTTGCCCAAATCAGAACTGGTCATAGATAGGATTCACCGACTACCAAAACCCTCCTTCCTACCAGATAACATCCCCCGTGACGTGCTCATGAGGGTCCACTTCTTCCATGTCAAGGAGAACTTTATGGCATTCTTTCGCAAAACCCTATGCCCTAAGGAGGAGTATTCCACCATTCAACTCTACGCAGACCTATCGCAGTACACAATGAAAAAAACGTAGAGACCTGGTGACTATCACTAAGGCCTTGCGTAACCATAACATAGTCTATAGATGGGGATACCCCTCCAAATTGACTGTCACAAGGGAGGGGAGTAACACCATAATCTCCTCATTGGAGCAAGGGCTTGACCTGCTACGGAAATGGAAAATACTCCCAGAACAGCCCACTGCTGACCCAACACCTCCCACAAAAATAAACTCCCAAGATGAGTGGCAAGTGGTGACACGTAAAAAGCCAAACAAAAAACATCCAACTCCACCACCTCGGGCCTGATATTCTCACATGTCTAAGCAACTATGTTCAGTGCTGTGGAAATCAGCATTCGCATCATCCTCTCCCCCCCCCTTCTTCGCTGAGCAGTATGTCTGCCTTCGGATCCATAATGGCTCCATGTTTTTTAAACACATGTTGCGTTAACTGTTTCTTATGTTCCTGTTTCTTTCTCTCTTATACGCCACATATATCTGAAAATGTCTCACTGGAATGGACGATCTGGAATCTTGGACTACTCCAATATGCTCCATATCAGGCGGATGAGAACTGGCCTACTTGGAAGGAGGTGAGTGCTATTCTTCCATGGGCTAACGGATTTTCGGATACCCCACAATGTCCACATGGCTCTTAAGGTGCTTTCAATTAATGCCAATGGCTTGAATCATCCGGCCAAAAGGTCATCACTCTGGAAAGAGGCCGTCAAGCTTCAAGCGGACGTCTTGTGCGTCCAAGAGGCACACTTCCTCTGCTCAAATCCGCCCAAATGTCAACACTGCAACTTCCCTCACATATTCCAAGCCTCTGCACCAAAGAAAACTGCAGGAGTTCTCATTGCAATTAAAAACACTGTCTCCTTCCAACTGAAAGACATTATTACAGACAAAGCTGGTAGATATCTGATTCTAATTGGTGCCTTTAATAACAGAACATTCACGATAGTCAACTTGTACGCACCTAACAAACGGCAACTACGTTTTTTGAGGGCCATGTTCAAAAGAGTGAACAAAGTGAAAGAAGGAAGTTTAATCCTATGTGGCGACTTCAATATCACCAATGATTTTGAATTGGACTCCTCAGCAAAAACGCACAGACCACCCCCTACAATGCAGCATTTGTTACATAGAGAAGGAGTGTATGATGTTTGGAGGTGTCAACATGAGAGACTTTACGTTTCATTCCTCCAGACATAATACATACTCACGTATTGATATGTTTATTGTTGATAGAAATGTTTTGACTAAGGTGTCCTCCTCGGCCATCCACGACATCTCATGGTCTGACCATGCTCCTGTCTCCATAGTGGTGGCGGAGGGGAATGCCTTGAACCGAGCCTTAAGGTGTTAACACGCGTATATTGCAAAATACACAAACATGATCGATGATCATCTTAAAGATTTCTTTGCTAACAATCAGGGATCAGTGGCCAATCCGTGCACACTATGGTGCGCCCACAAGGCCTTCATTAGGGGTATTCTCCTGCAAATGAGTGCCAGAGATAAAAAGCTCAGAGAGCAAAAACTAGAAGCCATTCTCATGGAAATTAAAGCTATAGAACTCCAAAACATGTCCCACCCAAGCACTGACCTGGCAAACAAACTAACAACGCTACGAACAGACCTTAGGACTTTACTCCTGGATCAATACAGCAAATATGTTGATAGACTCAAGCTCTCACATTATTCCTCCAATAATCGAGCAGGCAAATTACTGGCTGCAAAATTAAAGGAGAAAAATATCCAAGCCAGGATACCATATCTAAACAACTCAAAAAAACAATCTAAAATATTAGACCCAGACGCTATTGCTGAAGAATTTGCAAAATTCTACTCAACTTTGTATAATCTAAAAGAAGACCCTGACACTACCCAACCCTCAAATGAATTAATACAAACATTTCTCAACACTATTAATCTACCTGTTATATCAGAGCCCCAATTGGAAAAATTGAATTCACCTATAGAAGTATCAGAAATCTTAAAAGTAATTGCTACTCTCCCTCAGGGTAAATCCCCAGGCCCTGATGGGCTCCCCAACGAATGCTACAAGTCATTCCGAACAACACTGGCACCTAGACTAATGGACACATTTTCCCAAGCTATAAATTCAGAATCCTTCCCATCAGAGATGCTTAAAGCTTATATCATCACTATCCCAAAACCAGGTAAGGATCCTGGCATACCCTCTAGTTATAGGCCTATCTCATTACTTAATTCGGACGTAAAATTATACGCAAAGATACTCGCACACAGACTCACGACCATCCTTCCTGGGCTCATCAACCCAGATCAATCTGGTTTCACACCAGGTAGACAGCCCTCTGATGCTACCAGGAGGGTTATAAATGCGGTCCAGCATGTACGGACCTGTCGGACGCCTTCTCTGCTCCTTTCTTTGGATGCGGAGAAGGCGTTCGACAGGATCCATTGGGGATACATGGCACAGGTGCTGACCAAATATGGTCTCAGGGGAAACATTTTGCGGGCCATCCTGGCACTTTACTCTTCCCCATGTGCTCAGGTGTTCACTTCCAGTGCCTTATCCAAATGTTTCAACATCACTAACGGGACGAGACAGGGGTGCCCCCTGTCCCCATCTGTATTTAACCTTCTCATCGAACCTCTCGCAGAACGTATCAGGTCCCACCCATTTATAACTGGCATAAACGTAAACAACACATCTCCCCATCATATAAACCTATTTGCGGATGATATCATCCTCTTCATTTTTGCTCCGGAAACCTCACTACCCCACGTCCACAATACCCTAGAAGAGTTCAGTCATGTCTCATATTATAAAGTTAACTGTGCCAAATCACTGATATTGGGTATAGAAATACCTGCGCGGCTCCAACTAAAACTCAAATCTTCATTCCCATACTCCTGGGCAAAGCACAAGGTCCCCTACTTAGGCATTCAAATTACAGATGACCCCTCCAAGCTAACAGAAGATAATTTCCCTCCTCTAATTGACAAAATAACTAAAGAACTGGATAAATATGCAAAATCAGAACTATCATGGATAGGGCGGTCGGCATCATTCAAGATGCTAATACTACCACAGATACTATACCTGTTCCGCACACTGCCTATACCACTAAAATCAAATTACCTGAAGGCATTAGACAACCTCCTGAAAAAATATGCATGGCTATCCAAACGCCCCAGATGCGCCAAGGCTATATTAATTAAAAATAGAACAGCGGGAGGGATGGGGTACACTGAGATCGGAGACTACTACCTTGCATCACTACTTACTCAGCTCCGCTCATGGTTTAACCAATCTGACCCCACTCTGTGGAGGGCTGTAGAACAGGAGATGATTCCATCAAAAAATCTCATAACCTTCATACTGTCGGACACATGGAAACCTCACCCCATACACCGACTCCCATTAACCCTACAAGCCTCAATCTCTGCATGGAGACGACTCCAAGGATTGAAGGTTCCCTCATGCCAAATGAGGGAAATCCCTATTCCCATAGGAACTGTATCAGAATTAATACCCAACTTAAACCTCTCAAAGTGGGTCACACGGGGACTCACCCATATCTCCCAACTTTACAACAAAGACAAACTAAAACGCTTTAGAGACCTTGTTCTACAGTTTGCTCTTCCAGAATCAGAATACTACCCCTATAATCAAATCTCACATTTCCTCAAGTCCCTAAAAACACCCATCATCTATCTCCATAAGGAAGCTTGGGAATTTTTTACTGCTTCTACCCCCAAAGGGAAAGGGATATCCCTGTTCTATAACCTACCTCATCAAAAACTGTCCTTTACTAAATCCACGCACCACTTGAAGTGGGAATCCGAACTGGACCGCTCGTTCACCCCCTGCCAGTGGAGAGGGGCCGCTGTAACGACCTATAAATCTTCAAAATGCATTGGTCACTGGGAATCATACCAAAAATTAACCCTGAGGTGGTATCTCACCCCCCTTAGGGTATCCAAGTTCTCCAACAGTGGCTCCCCTCTCTGCTGGAGGGGATGTGGGGAAATCGGTAACATCATGCACATTTTTTGGAGGTGTAAAAGTCTTACCAGCTATTGGAACAGTATATTTAGGAAAATCTCCGCCATCTCAGGATGCCTAACAAAACCTGACCCAGCCTTGGCTCTACTGGGGCTGGGTATAGAGCGTTTCCCCCCAGATTTCCGTGCTGTTGTCACACACATATTCCTTGCAGCTAAAAGAGTAATCACTAGAAACTGGAAAACAGACAACACGTTAAATATCTCAGAAGCAATAAACTTAGTCCACACCCACTATAAGTATGAATCATTATTGATCAATGACTTGGAAAAGCGCAAAATCTTTAACACACACTGGGAAATCTGGAGGAAGCAGCTCATAACTGTATGATGTTTTCACATGTGATCCAATTGGTCCTATACCAGCTATAAGAAGCCATCGTTCTTTCCTTTACATTATTGCATATGGCGTACTTCTTTCAATATTCCACTATTCCCCCCCCCCCCCCTGTTTCTCCACCCTCTCCTACTCCTGATACCTCTTCTCTACCTACACAATTGTACGGTTAGCTTGTTACTGAAACTTTGGTATGCAACATTCTGGCATTTTAACTTTGCTAAGAACATGACCTACACAATGTCCGTACAAATTTGGTAGATGACTTATTCCCGAAGTTTGTACTTTTATATTCTTGTATTTCCGTATTCTGGTATTTCCACAAAGTTTTACTTAATACTCTACACTTAATACTTTTATACTCTGTACTGTTGTACTTTTTACTTGAAAAAAAACTTAATAAAAAAAAAAGGTTTTAAAAAAAGAAATCATGGAGGTGTCTGAAATTGTCATCGTAAGTGCATGCCCACTGTGAGAGACATAATCTAAAAAAAAAATCCAGAAATCACAATGTATGATTTTTAAACTATTTATTTGTATGATACAACTACAAATAAGTATTTGAACACCTGAGAAAGTCAATGTCAATATTTGGCACAGTAGCCTTTGTTTGCAATTACAGAGGTCAAACGTTTCCTGTAGTTTTTCACCAGGTTTGCACACACTGCAGAAGGGATTTTGGCCCACTCCTCCACACAGATCTTCTCTAGATCAGTCAGGTTTCCGGCCTGTCGCTGAGAAACACGGAGTTTGAGCTCCCTCCAAAGATTCTCTATTGGGTTTAGGTCTGAAAACTGGCTAGGCCACGCCAAAACCTTGATATGCTTCTTACAGAGCCACTCCTTGGTTATCCTGGCTGTGTGCTTCGGGTCATTGTCATGTTGGAAGACCCAGCCTCGACCCATCTTCAAAGCTCTAACTGAGGGAAGGAGGTTGTTCCCCAAATCTCGCAATACATGGCCCCGGTCATCCTCTCCTTAATACAGTGCAGTCGCCCTGTCCCATGTGCAGAAAAACACCCCCAAAGCATGATGCTACCACAGCCATGCTTCACAGTAGGGATGGTGTTCTTGGGATGGTACTCATCATTCTTCTTCCTCCAAACACGTTTAGTGGAATTATGACCCAAAAGTTCTATTTTGGTCTCATCTGACCACATGACTTTCTCCCATGACTCCTCTGGATCATCCAAATGGTCATTGGCAAACTTAAGATGTGCCTGGACATGTGCTGGTTTAATCTGGGGAACCTTCCGTGCCATGCATGATTTCAAACCATGACGTCTTAGTGTATTACCAACAGTAACCTTGGAAACGGTGGTCCCAGCTCTTTTCAGGTCATTGACCAGCTCCTCCCGTGTAGTTCTGGGCTGATTTCTCACCTTGCTTAGAATCATTGAGACCCCATGAGGTGAGATCTTGCATGGAGCCCCAGTCCGAGGGAGATTGACAGTCATGTTTAGCTTCTACCATTTTCTCATGATTGCTCCAACAGTGGACCTTTTTTCACCAAGCTGCTTGGCAATTTCCCCGTAGCCCTTTCCAGCCTTGTGGAGGTGTACAATTTTGTCTCTGTGTCTTTGAACAGCTCTTTGGTCTTGGCCATGTTAGTAGTTGGATTCTTAATGATTGTATGGGGAGGACAGGTGTCTTTATGCAGCTAACGACCTCAAACAGGTGCATCTAATTTAGGATAATAAATGTAGTGGAGGTGGACATTTTAACCACTTCCGCCCCGGAAGGATTTCCCACTTTAGGACCAAAGCACTTTTTGCGATTCGGCACTGCGTCGCTTTAACTGACAATTGCGCGGTCGTGCGACTTTGTACCCAAACAAAAATTGTGTCCTTTTTTTCCCATAAATAGAGCTTTCTTTTGGTGGCATTTGATCCCCTGCGTCGTTTCTGATTGCCGCTATAAACAAAAGAAGAGCGACAATTTTGCAAAAAAACCCAAATGTATTACTTTTTGATAAAATACAAATCCAAAAAAATATATAAAAAAACATTTTTTTCCACCGGTTTTGTCCGATTTATATTCTTCCTCATATTTTTGGTAAAAAAAATCACAATCTGCGTTTATTGATTGGATTGTGCAAAAGTTGCCGCGTTTACGGATGATGATAATCCATTTCTGGGGTTTTTATTTTTTTTTTAATGTTTTACTAGAAATGGTGGCGATCTGCAATTTTTAGCGATACTGCGATATTGCAGCGGACATGTCGGACCATTTTGACACTTTTTTGGGACCATTGGCATTTATACAGCGATCAGTGCTATAAAAATGCACTGATTACTGTGTAAATGTCATTGGCAGTGAAGGGGTTAACCAGCAGGGGGCACTCTAAGGGTTAACTGTGTTCCCTGGGCGTGTTCTAACTGTGTGTTGGCTGCCCTGGCTGGGGAAAGGGGATGATCACAGCTTCCATATATTGATTTCTAGATTTTTTTTTAGATTATGTCTCTCACAGTGGACATGCACCTACGATGACAATTTCAGACCCTTCCATGATTTCTAAGTGGGAGAACTTTCAAAATAGCAGGGTGTTCAAATACTTATTTTCCTCACTTGTATATGCTGGAATTTACACAGCTTTTAAGCAGCTCTGACTTTCTGATTGCATCATTTCTTGATGCACTAAAATGACAGGACAGTGCAAACAGTCCCCAAATGAACCCTTTTTGGAAAGTAGACACCCCATGGTATTTTCTGAAAGGCATGTTGAGTTAATGGAAGATTTTATTTTTTGCCATAAGTTTTTAGAAAATTAAAGAAAAGAAAAATTTCACACAAAGTTGTCAATTTAATGAGATATTTCTCATACAGGCCATGGGTATATGTGGAATTACTCCCCAAAACACATTCTGTTACTTCTCCAGAGTATGGGGATACAATATGTGAGAAACTTCTTGGCAGCCTATCCACATACTGGGACCCACAATTCAATGACCGCCTTCACACTTTATTTTCAATAGTTTTTTATTGAAGTTTACACAATAAAACGTTGCAACAGTAGCATTGCAATGAATAACAAACAATAGATTACATAGGTTATTAACAGATGGTACTCCTATGAGCAACCTTAGATAAGAGACTACGTGCACCCTACTACACCATATGGATGCTACGCACGCTTATATAGTCTAACCCTAAACTGATGTTTGATTGTTACCAGAAAAAATTTAAGCATATGTTTAAGATACTACAGAAATATTAAAGGAAAAGTAACAACATAAAAGAAAAAAGGGAAATAAATCTGTACCACACCATGAGGATTACTTGGACATATAATTGCTTATTGGAGGTTTCTTCAGTGGAATTAGTCATTTTCTGGAAAACATGTAGACCATGAAGTCCATTGTGATGTAACAGATCCTATTTTATTAATCTTCACACTTTCAAGGGGAGTTAATTAAGTAATGGATTTCCTAACTACCTATCACATTTTCAGAGGCCCTAAAATGCCAAGAAAGTATAAACACCCCTAAAATTATCCCTTTTTGGAAAGTAGACACCCCAAGGTATTTTCTGACATATTACACTATATGGTCCTCCTTTTTTTCCTATGTTTGTCGTTTTCACATCTATACTTGGGAGTTCCTGGATGTGGTTTTCTTAGGGGATCCACCCCTACCTGACCAGGCACAGAGAGGAGGATAAGCCACTTCAACATAGAGCGATGAGAAAGCTGCGGGCTGGTAAGCCTTGAATCCTGGTGGTGGTGGATCTCATGCATGTCTTTAGACTCACAAGGAAAATGTATAGCCTATAATTTGAATAGATTCCTTAATGGGAGTTCACTTTGGTCATCTCTAGAACCAACAAGTTCAAGGACTTATATGAACTTTATGATTTGTTAGCGCAGCTTTTTTGTTGTCCAATTTGTCCTATACTATAACTGAGTATTTGAGCTGCAGCTTTTTCTACTCTCAGGGTTGGCCCGGTGTTTGTCCATATTTTCTATTTTCTGAAAGGCATGTTGAGTCTTTGGAATATCTTAAATTTTTCCACAAGTTTTTGGAAAATTAAAAAAAAGTTGTCAGTTTAATGAGAAATTTCTCAAACACATCAGGGGTATATCTGGCATTACAACCCAAAACACATTCTGCTAACTCACCTGAGTATAGGGATACCACACATGTGAGACTTTTTGGGACTTTTAAGCCCAAAATCCAGTGAGCACCTTCAGGCTTTTAAAGGGTGCATTGGATTCCTTGACTACCTATCACAGTTTCAGAGGGCCTAAAATGCCAGGATAGTACAATCACCCCCCCAAATGACCCCTTTTTGGAAAGTAAACACAAGGTATTTGATGAGAGGCATGGGTCATTTAGCATTTGGGGGGTGTTTCTACTGTCCTGGTATTTTAGGGCCTGTGATAGGTATTCAGGAAATCCAATGTGCATTTAATGCTCATTAAAAGTGTAAAGGTTCTCATTGGATTTTGGGCCCTATGGTCTATGGGTCTTTGCTGCCAAAAAGTCCCACACATGAGGGATCCCCATAGCAGTAGCAAAATGTATTTTGGGGAGTGTAATTCCACATATATCCATGGCATGTGTGAGAAATATCTCATTAAAGTGACAACTTTGTGTAAAAAAATAATAATTTTCCAAAAACTCTAAAACAGATAATGTGTATCTGTAAACACTCCCAATGTTGGGCATACATGTAATGTTATTTTTTTTTTTCATTTAGCCTATGGGCTGAATGAAAAAAAGAACCTAGCAGATTCCTTCATTAACACCAGTTGATGTGGATGAATAAATCTCTGCCAGAGACAGTTTATGCCCAACAATAGAAGCTTCTGCCATACGCTCACCCCACACTTCTAATGCTGGGCATACATGCAATGTTTTTTTTATTCAGCCTGTGGAGGAACAGATTCCTCCATTTAAATTGAACAATGTGGATGCAAAAACTTCTGGCAGAAAAAAAGTGAAAAAAGAAATGCCGAGCATTAGCGCTACTGCCACCTGACCACCCCATACGCCATAATGCTGGGCAAACACATTCTTTTTTTTTTTTTTTTTAACAACTTTTATTTTGATTTTCAATGGGGTTACAAAGGAGTTTAGAAATCCAGTTGTTATAATGCATTATAAGACAAGTGAAGACATAACATCATGTTGGAGAATTACTGCAGCATTAGTAGAATATATGGGGTTTTGTGGGTTAAAAGTGGCGTCTACAAGGGTGAAACAAGTAAATTTTTCAGGCGTAGGCTCGGATGACCGGGACATCTTCACGGCACCCCTAATGGGGACTCACTGTGCCACTGAAGGTGTGGGTCTAAGAGGAATACCAAGAAGGAGGGTCGCCTGAAAGGGTGAATGCCACTGCTTCTGTTGCCGCAGGGAGGGGTGTTTAGGAGTGCTCCACCGTAGTGTCACACTAGAGTAGAGTTAGTATATGGGAAGGGAGAAAAAGATGGGAAGGGGGGAGAAGTCTCAGGTAGAAGGGTGGTGGAAAGTTAGA
>BLSH010312726.1:30149-54616 GCA_018402905.1 Glandirana rugosa
GAAAGAAGGAGGTAGAAGAGGACCGGGCGAGGAAGAAAACCAAAAGACGAAGAAGAAAATCAGAAGAACGAAGGAGAGAAGCAGAAGTTAGAAGTTAGAAGTTGCCGCGGCCAAAATTATTCTTACGGTCATAAGTCTTAGCGGCAAAAATCGGGAGGGGAGGGAGGACAGTGGTATATAATGATAGTGTTCCCTACAAAGGTAAGGAACACTATCGTTATTTTCACTAGTCTTAAAAAAAAAAATTTCCTTGTCACAATTTTTTTTTTTTTATTATTTTATTTATTTTTTTCTTTTTTTTTTAAATTTCTAGGTTGTAGGGGCGCTCGAGCACGTCCACCTCACATGTGTGGTTTGAACACCGTTTTCATATGCGGGCGCGACTTACGTATGCGTTTTCTTTGCTGCACGAGCTCGCGGGGATGTTGGATCTTTAAATTTTTTTTTTCTTTTTTTATTTATTTTATTATTTTTTTTTTTTTAACACTGTTCCTTTAAAAAAAAAAATTCTGATCACTTTTATTGCTATCACAAGGAATGGAAACATCCCTTGTGATAGTAATATATGGTGACAGGAGGGAGGGGAGGGCTAAAAACGGCGATTCTGAATACTGGCATTCTTATTAAAACCGGCGCCGTTGAAGATTGAAGATTGAAGACGAAGAGAGGAAGCAAGAAGACTAAAAGAAGAAGCAGAAAACCAAAAGAAGGAGCGGGCCAGGAGAAGATGGAGGAAGAAAGAAGAAAGAATTATTTTACAAAATAAAGGACTTGTCAAAAACGTCTTTTTTTTACACTACACTCCTTTTTTGGTGAATGGGTAGGGGTACAATGTACCCCAAACCTGTTCACATAGGGGGGCCGGGATCTGGGGGCCACATTATTAACCACTTCCTTACCGGGCCATTTCTGGCACTCCTCTCCTACATGTAAAAATCATCATTTTTTTGCTAGAGAAATACTCAGAACTCCCAAACATTATATATATATTTTTTACCAGAGAC
This sequence comes from Glandirana rugosa, assembly GCA_018402905.1. NCBI lineage: Eukaryota > Metazoa > Chordata > Amphibia > Anura > Ranidae > Glandirana > Glandirana rugosa. The sequence continues at coordinate 31,154 of BLSH010312726.1, forward strand.
TCTAGGGAATAAAATGGCGATCACTGCAACTTTTTGCGCAGAAATTTTTCAAACACGTTTTTTTTTTTTTGAAAAGAAACAATTTAGTGAATTAAAAAAATACAAAACAGTAAAGTTAGCCCAATTTTTTTGTATGTTGTAAAAAAGGATGTTACGCCGAGTAAATTGATAGCCAACATGGTCACGCTTTAAAATTGCGAACACTCATGGAATTGCGCCAAACTTTGGTACTTAAAAATCCCCATATGTGAAGCTTTAAACATTTTTACAGGTTACATGGTTAGAGTTACAGAGGAGGTCTAATGCTAGAATTGTTGCTCTCGCTCTAACGCACGTGGCAATACCTCACATGCGTGGTTTGAACACCGGTTACATATGTGGGCGGGGCTTACATATGCGTTCGCTTCTGCGCGCGAGCACGCGGGGATGGGGGGACTTTAATTTTTTTATTATTTTTTTTTATTTTACTTTTTTTTTTTTTTTTTTTACACTGTCTCTTTATTTTTTTGATCACTTTTATTCCTATTACAAGGAATGTAAACATCCTTTGTAACAGGAATAGTGTGTGACAGGTCCTCTTTATGGAGAGATGTGGGGTCAATAAGACCTCACATCTCTCCTGCAGGCTCGAAAGACCGAGATCAGAAAAAAAAATCCGATCCCAGCCTTTCCAGCCGTGATCACGGCTTTGTTTACTAAATCAGGCCCGGACGTGACGTCATAAAGTCGCGCCCGGGCCTCCGAGGGTCATAGAGATGACTGGTGACCAGATGCTCATCAGTCATCTCCCTGACAATCATCCGGTGGCGACGGATTCCTTCTCCCTGCTGCCGATCGTACGGGCGGCCCGGGAGAAGCACCGAATGGCGGCGGGAGGGGGGTCCCCTCCTGCTGCTGAACTGCCACTATGATCATTCTTATGGTGCAGAGAATCGCCGGCCGGAAAGAATGATATCTGAACGGTGCTTGTAGCTGCTGGCACCGTTCAGAGTCATCACCCCTCAAAGTCCAGGACATCCATGGACGTCCTACCGATGGGAAAGGGTTAAAGGGGGCTTCCAGATTCCGATAAGCCCCCCCACCCACACACCCCCACAAGCACTGGCATGGGGACAAGGTGCTTTAAGGTGGATCCCCCCCTCCCCCAAAGCACCCATACTCCCCATGTTGAGGGCATGTAGCCTGGTACAGCTCAGGAGGGGGTGGGGGTGCTCGCTCGACCCCCCCCCCATCCTAACCGGCCAGGGCTGCATGTCTGGATAAGGGTCTGGTTTGGATTTTAGGGGGAACTCCACGTCAATTTTTTTTAAAATTTGTCACGGGGTTCCCCTTAATATCCAAACCAGACCCAAAGAGCCTGGTTTGGACTGGGGGGGGGGGGGCCCTACGCACTTTTTTCAGCGATTTGTTGCAGCAGCGATTTTAAGTGACAATTTTTTTTTCATTTTGCTCTGGCTATGTTCTACTCCTCACAGAGATGCGCCCTTTTACACACAGACTAAGGGGACCCCCAGGCACAATATTTAAAGGATTTTTTTTTCACTTTAAGTATTATTAACCACTTCAGCCCCGGAAGGATTTCACACTTCAGGACCGGAGCACTTTTTGCAATTCGGCGCTGCGTCGTTTTAACTGACAATTGCGCGGTCGTGCGACGTTGTACCCAAACAAAATTTGCATCCTTTTTTTCCCACAAATAGAGCTTTCTTTTGGTGGTATTTGATCATCGCTGCGTCATTTTTGATCGCCGCTATAAACAAAAGAAGAGCGACAATTTTTCAAAAAAACCCAAATTTCTTACTTTTTGCTAAAATACAAATCCAAAAAAAAAAAATACAAAAAAACATTTTTTTTCATCGGTTTTGGCGGATTTATATTCTTCCTCATATTTGTGATAAAAAAAATCACAATCAGCGTTTATTGATTGGTTTGCGCAAACGTTGCCGCGTTTACGGATGATGAGAATTCATTTCTGGGGTTTTTATTTATTTATTTTTTTAGCGATTTTTAGCGGTACTGCGATATTGCGGCGGACATGTCGGACCATTTTGACACTTTTTTGGGACCATTGGCATTTATACAGCGATCAGTGCTATAAAAAATGAACTGATTACTGTGTAAATGCCATTGGCAGTGAAGGGGTTAACCTGGGGGGCGCTCTAAGGGTTAACAGTGTTCCCTGGGCGTTCTAACTGTGGGGGGACTGCCCTAGCAGGGGAAGGGAAGTGATCACAGCTTCCATGTAGAGGAAGGCTGTGATCACAGCCCTTCCCCCTCACACAGAGCGGAGGTCCGTGTTTACTTACACGGACCTCCGCTCCTTCACTCCGGGGGGGCATCGCGGGTAGCCGGCGGAGATCGAGTCCACCGCACCCGCTCCCTGGCCCCCCCCGGACACAGTGAACGCGCAAGCACAGTGCTTGATCACGATCTCGCAGCCGCCGTCATATGACGGCGGTTTGTGATATCAAACCACCTTGTCGCCGTCACAACCTGCGGTTGGCGGTCGGCAAGTGGTTAAAGGGCCCCTTTTTTTTTTTTTTGGGCTGTCATTTTTTTCAAATATTTTTTTTGTTTTGCATTTGAGTGTAATTCTGAGATGTGAGGTCTTTTTGACCCCCAGATCACATATTTAGGAGGTCCTGTCATGCTTTTTTCTATTACAAGGAATGTTTAAATTTCTTGTAATAGGAATAAAAGTAATCATTTTTTTTTTAAAAAGAAAAAGTAAAAAGCAAAATAAACAATTAAAAAAAAAAAAAGTAAAGCGTCCCGTCCCGCCGAGCGAACGCATACGTAAGTCCCGCCCACATATGAAAACGGTGTTAAAACCACACATGTGAGGTATCATTAGAGCGAGAGCAATAATTCTAGCACTAGACCTCCTCTGCCACAGGGGCCGACTGACAACCCATGGGGCCTCCGGGAAAGAGGAGATCATGGGGCCCCCTGTGCCCCTACCCACTCTCAAGCCACACCCATATAAAGCCCCAGCTACATACACATTTCACTGCCCATATCACAAACTTTTGTCACAGAATTTTGCTACACTAGGTTCAAAATAAATGTTTACTAAGTTTAGAAAATAAAGAAAAATGTGACAGAAATTCCTATTAGAAGTTAAAGAATTGATATTTAACCCTTTCACTGCCAGGTTTATACATCATAGGGACCTGAAAGAGGGGGGTTTCACACAGGATCCGGTGGCTCCTGCCCAGGCCAATTTTCAGCTTTCAGCGCTGTCACATTTAGAATGACAATTGTGCGGTCGTGCTACGCTGTACTCATATGACATTTTTATCATTTTCCTCCCACAAACAGAGCTTTCTTTTGGTGGTATGTAATCACCACTGGGTTTTTTATTTTTGCTTAAAAAAATATTTTTGTTAGAAAATTTGTGTTAGAAAATTTGTGTTAGAAAATTTGTAATTAAATATTTTTTTTCCTTCACTGATGTGCGCTGATGAGGAGGCACTACTATGTTGCACTGATGAGGAGGCACTAATATGCAGCACTGATTAAGAGGCACTAATATGCCGCACTGATGAGGAGGCACTAATATGCCGCACTGATGATGAGGCACTAATATGCCACACTGATGCGGAGGCACTAATATGCCACACTGATGAAGAGGCACTAATATGCCGCACTGATGAGGAGGCACTAATATGCCGCCCTGATGAAGAGGCACTGATATGCCGCACTGATGAGGAGGCACTAATATGCCGCACTGATGAGGAGGCACTAATATGCCGCACTGATGAGGCGGCACTAATATGCCACACTGATGAGGAGGCACTAATATGCCACACTGATGAGGAGGCACTAATATGCACACTGATGAGGAGGCACTAATATGCCGCACTGATGAGGAGGCACTAATATGCCACACTGATCAGGAGGCACTAATATGCCACACTGATGAGGAGGCACTAATATGCCGCACTGATGAGGAGGCACTAATATGCTGCACTGATGAGGAGGCACTAATATGCCGCACTGATGAGGAGGCACTAATATGCTGCACTGATGAGGAGGCACAAATATGCCACACTGATGAGGAGGCACTAATATGCCACACTGATGAGGAGTCACTAATATGCCACACTGATGAGGAGGCACTACTATGCACACTGATGAGGAGGAACTAATATGCCGCACTGATGAGGAGGCACTAATATGCCACACTGATGAGGAGGCACTAATATGCCACACTGATGAGGAGGCACTAATACGCCGCACTGATGAGGAGGCACTAATATGCTGCACTGATGAGGAAGCATTAATACGCCACACTGATGAGGAGGCACTAATATGCTGCACTGATGAGGAGGCACTAATATGCCGCACTGATGAGGAGGCACTAATATGCCGCACTGATGAGGAGGCATTAATATGCCGCACTGATGAGGAAGCATTAATATGCCGCACTGATGTGGAGGCACTAATATGCCGCACTGATGAGGAGGCACTAATATGCCGCACTGATGAGGAGGCATTAATATGCTGCACTGATGAGGAGGCATTAATACGCTGCACTGATAAGGAGGCATTAATTTGCCGCACTGATGAGGAGGCACTAATATGCCGCACTGATGAGGAGGCACTAATATGCTGCACTGATGAGGAGGCACTAATATGCCGCACTGATGAGGAGGCACTAATATGCCACACTGATCAGGAGGCACTAATATGCCACACTGATGAGGAGGCACTAATACGCCGCACTGATGAGGAGGCACTAATATGCTGCACTGATGAGGAGGCACTAATACGCCACACTGATGAGGAGGCACTAATATGCTGCACTGATGAGGAGGCACTAATATGCCGCACTGATGAGGAGGCACTAATATGCCACACTGATGAGGAGGCATTAATATGCCGCACTGATGAGGAAGCATTAATATGCCGCACTGATGTGGAGGCACTAATATGCCGCACTGATGAGGAGGCACTAATATGCCGCACTGATGAGGAGGCATTAATATGCTGCACTGATGAGGAGGCATTAATACGCTGCACTGATAAGGAGGCATTCATTTGCTGCACTGATGAGGAGGCATTAATATGCTGCATTGATGAGGAGGAACTAATATGCTGCACTGATGAGGGGGCACTAATATGCGGCACTGATGAGGAGGCACTAATATGCTGCACTGATGAGGAGGCACTAATATGCTGCACTGATGAGGAGGCATTAATATGCTGCACTGAGGAGGAGGCATTTATATGCCGCATTGATGAGGAGGCACTAATATGCTGCACTGATGAGGAGGCACTAATATGCTGCACTGATGAGGAGGCACTAATATGCTGCACTGATGAGGAGGCACTAATATGCCGCACTGATGAGGAGGCACTAATATGCTGCACTTATGAGGAGGCATTAATATGCTGCACTGATGGTCAGCACTGATGGGCACTAGTAGGTGGCAGTGATGGGCACTGATTGGTGTAACTGTTTGGTGTCACTGATGGACACAGACTGGCATCACTTGCTGAGCACTGTTATCGTGCCCTCATTACCTGTCCTGGTCTCCCCTGTGAGGCGATGCTGCTGATTGGCACTCCTAACACTCTGCCAGTGTGAGGTGAAGAGAGCCAATAATCGGCACTTCCGCATTTGCATGTGATTGGTTGTGATAGGACACAGCCAATCACATGGATAAAGAGCTGCCTCATCAGCTCTTTACCTAGATTGGGGTCACGCCATGACCTAGGGAAAAAGTGCGCCCGCGATCAATGCGTGAGAGCGGTGACACTGGGGCGACGTCCTATGACTTCCAAGAGAAAGAGGAGATCCCTCCCGCTGTCATTTCCCTATACGGCAGTTGGAACCTTTCTGGACGAGCTCTGTGATATCAGCTGACAGTGGGCTGTATCCCGCTGTTGGATGAAAACGGGTCTCAGGAGTGCAGAATGAAAGGCACTCCTCTGACACACAGGAGAAGTGCAGCCAAACCAGCTTTTCCAGTACTTCTCCTTTAAGGTCCTGTGTAAGAAGAGTTACGGAAATAAGGTAGAGTTCAAAGTTAACCATGTCATTACCTGCAGGGATTGGCATTTAGGAGGTTAAAACAGGCAGTGAGGATACCCAATCCCCTCCTCACTGCATGTCAAATGCCTCTGAAAAGTGACCTGAGCATAGATCACTTTTCAGAGGAGTGGCAGTGCCTGCTGCAAGTGTGAAGAAGCCTTTAGGATCACACTGGTGTGCTGGAGTTCGTTGCAGTGCTGGTATATATGCAGTTTTCCTGCATTTTATCCCCACTTTTAGTCGCAGTCCCATAGACTTCTATTAGGTTGCATACATTTTAATGTGTTTTCTCAAAGCGTGCCAAAGATGCAGCATGCAGAACATTCAGCACGCTTTCAGAAAAGTGGCAAAAATGTGCAACCTAATAGAGGTCTATGGGACTGCGACTAAAATGGGGTAAAATAAAGGAAAACTGTGCATGCGCCAGCACTGCGACTGAACCACAGCACATCGGTGTGAATCCAATCAAGCCCAGGTTCACACGAGTGCTATGTCCGACATCGCATGCGATTCACTCCCCCACCAGAGGTGCCGATCACATGCAGTGTTTGTGCAATGCGAGTACAGCCATGCGGTTTGTATGCCTGAAATCGCATTGGATTCACACAGAAAAAGGTGCAGGGACATGTTTTCCCCGCACTGGAATCGGATGGTGTTCTCACCCAATGCTTTCTGATTCCTGTCTGAATCCACAGTTCACACTGCAATCTGTGAACCGATCTGGGGGTGTCATTAACCAGTTGCTGACCACCCGCTGTGGCTTGACGGCGGCAACTTGGCTCGATATCGCCATCACCTGGCTGCGAGATCGTGGATCATGAGCGTGCACCGCCGGGGACGCGCTTGTGCGCTCACTGTCTTATGAGGGACCGGGTAGGGTGGACTCCATGTCTGCTGGCTACCCGTGATCGCTCCTCCGCAGTGACAGAATGGGGACCGCTAATGTAAACTAGCAGTTCCCCGTTCTGTTAGTGGGGAAGGAATGTGATCGTAGGTTCCCTGTGTATGGAAGCTGCGATCACTCTGCTCCCTCAGTCAGCCCAGCCCCTCCACAGTTAGTAACACACACAGGGAACACAGTTAACTGTTAGAGCGCCCCCTAGTGTTAACCCCTTCCCTGCCAGTGACATTTACACAGTAATCAGTGCATTTTCATAGCACTGATCGCTGTATAAATGCCAATGGTCCCAAAAAAGTGTCAAAATTGTCCAATATGTCCGCCACAATGTCACAGTCCCCCTAAAAATTGCAGATCACCGCCATTATTAGTAAAAAATAAGAAAAAAAAATAAAAACCCCATAAATTAATTCTCATTGTTGGTAAACGCGGCAACTTTTGCGCAAACCAATCAATATATGCTGATTGCGATATTTTTTTACCAAAAATATGAGGAAGAATATAAATCGGCCAAAACCAATAAATAAATTTGTTTCTTTATATATATATTTTTTTTGGATTTGCACTTTAGCAAAAAACAAGAAATATTGGGTTTTCTTGCAAACTTGTCGCTCTTCTTTTGTTTATAGCGGCGATCAGAAATGACGCAGAGGGGACCAAATACCACCGAAAGAAATCTCTATTTGTGGGGAAAAAAATAAGTTAATTTTGTTTGGGTACAATGTCGCACGACCGCGCAATTGTCAGTTAAAGCAATGTAGCGCTGAATTGCAAAAAGTGCTCTGTTCCTAAAGTGAGAAATCCTTCCGGGGCTGAAGTGGTTAACAATGTATTGACACCCGCAGCGGTTGGCAGAGGGCGGTGTGAACTGCCTGTGGGAGAGGTGCGATGGGGAAACCGGAGCTGTAATAAACTGGTTCCCGCATTGCTATAGTGTGAACCCGGGCTCAAGGAACACAGCCAACTACTCCCATTGGCTGGTTAAATGACAACTCTTTGGCTAGAGTTCATGAAAGGGTCTTCTGGAGGACAACAGAGCAAAGAGGGGGGGGGGACTTGTGTCTATCCGCCCCATATTGGCTCTATATCCACTGCAGTATTTGTATTTTTCACAGCAAAAAAATGTAATGAACGAAGGCAACCTGGTGTACAGAACGCCCCCAGAGATGTAATTTCCTGCTGGTGTGATTGGCTCACCGAATATCTCACATTTGCACTAAGGTACAAGTACAGTATCAGGCATCCCCTTTCTTTTTGGTGGAATACTTTCAAAGAGATTAATTTTTTCCAAAAGGATGCAGACACAGAAACTGTCTTTAATAAAATACTGACATTGCACCAGGTGGTTATAATGAGCGCTGACCCCCCCACTCAGGAATCAGTCTGGAAAGGACATGGTGCAACACACAGCTCTTTCTTCAGAACAAAAAATAAAGAAATCTGCAACAAAGTTTTTGTTTTAATTCTTGTAATATTTATAGATCACCCAGATAGCAAACTATCTGTGTGCTGTATATTGTATGAATACAAACATGGCTGTTATATTCCCAGGAGATGCACGTTGTCCTACAGGAGATGCTTTTATTATCTGTGTCCCTTCATATAACTACTCCTATGAATACAGTACAAGTCACAGCCCAGCCTCACCCTGTGTAGAGGAATGTGACCCCTCCCCCTTCCCAACTGCATTCTTCCCCGGTGTCAGAGAATTTAATTTCATTTCCTCGTCTGGTGTCAGCGATGACGTCTGCTGATCTGAGAGCTAAGCTGAAATGTTCTGTCTGTCTGAACATTTATACAGATCCTGTAACCTTGAAATGTGGGCACAACTTCTGCTGGGTCTGTATTGATCGTGTGCTGGATACACAGGAGGGGTCTGGAGGATATTCCTGTCCTGAATGCAGAGAGAAGTTTCCGGATCGGCCTGCACTGCACAGGAACATAACACTGCGTAACATAGTGGAGAATTTCCTGTCTGTTCAGCCAGATCAGGAGGAGTCTGGGGTCTTCTGTACTCACTGTGTGGACTCTCCTGTACCTGCTGTTAGATCCTGTCTACACTGTGAGGTTTCTCTGTGTGATAAACACCTGAAAGTCCACAAAAAGTCCCAAAAACACATCTTATGTGACCCCACCTTGTCCATGGAGAGCAGGAAATGCTCCGTCCATGAGAAGATCCTGGAGTATTACTGCACTGAGGATTATACTTGAATCTGTGTGTCCTGCACCCTGGCTGGAGAACATCGAGGACACCAGGTGGAGATGCTGAATGAGGCTTCTGAGAAGAAGAAGGAGACTCTGAGGAACGTTCTGCAGAAACTTCTGACAAAGAGAGAGGAGACGGAGGAAAGAGTCCAGAGTCTGCAGGAACACCGCAGGAAAGTAGAAGAAGAAGCAGCCGGTGACACCGAGAGAGTCACTGCCCTGTTTAGAGATCTCAGGAGACGTCTGGAAGACCTGGAGAAGAGAATCCTGAGGGAAATCTCCGGGAGGGCAGAGCGGATCTCCATCTCCATCCGGGATCTGGAAATAAAGAAGGAGGAGCTGTCCAGGAAGTTGCGTCACATTGAGGAGCTGTGTAACGTGACGGATCCACTGACTGTCTTACAGGAATCAGACACATGTGACTTGTGTGATACTGAGGATGGAGATAATGAGGACAGAGAGAGACATGAGAAGCTCCTCCATGATGGAGGGGGTCTGGGTGTGGCTGGGATATCACACACATTACACACATTATCTGATATAATAAGAGGGGTAAATGTAGAATTCTATATACAGGGAGCTGCAGACATATTACTGGATGGAAACACAGCCCATAATTATCTACAGATATCAGATGACAGGAAAACTGTATCTAAATCAGACAGAAACCAGAATCATCCAGAAACAGCAGAGAGATTTCAGTATTGGCCTCATGTTTTGAGCAGTCAGAGTTTCTCCTCAGGGAGACATTACTGGGATGTGGATGTCGGGGGGTCAGATTGCTGGATAGTCGGGATTTGTTACCCCAGTATAGACAGGGAAGGGGAGGAGTCACGGATTGGAAGTAATATAAAGTCCTGGGGTTTGGATGATGAAGATGTTGTGCTACATGACAGTAAAGTGTTCCCCTTACCCATCGATACCATCTTTAACAGAGTCAGGATAGATCTGGATTATGAGGGCGGGAGGATCTCCTTTTATGATCTGTGTGACCCAATCCGACACATCCACACCTTCACCACCACCTTCACTGAGCCCCTCCATGCTGGGATAGGTGTATGGGAAGGTTGTATAAAGATCTGTGGGGGGAAACGGGAGATGTGAGTGCTCCTCCCACAGACTGATGACATCACAGTAAGAGATAAATATTCATCCAATGGGGCGGATGGTGGGGTCTCCACTCAGTGTCTCTTTTATTGTAGTTTGGGGTGTAGTACAAATCAGGGTGCAGGGTTACAGAAACAGGAGGCCGCGCTACAAAATCATGCTGATCTGCAATGTAATAGAGGAAATAAATGAGTAGAATAGAAAAAGTCAGTTTATAGTGTAGGTGTGAGATGGGTTTTGGTTGGTTGATGTACAAAGTAAAATGATTGTGTGACCCCTCTCAGGAGGACTGATCCCCCAGGAATGTGGAGGAGGGGAGATAAAGTTTAGGGTGAGAAACTGAACCCTCTGCCATAGATCTCCTCTATACAGGGTCGGGGTGTCTGAGCTCTGCAGTGCTCTATGTCGCCCCCTGGAAATTTACACCAAAACATGTCCAATCTCCATCCAATCAGAGTTCTTTGTGACATCATCAAACCACAATAGAACTATTTAACTTTAACAATATGTAGACATGTGCAGAATGAAAAAAATAGTTTAATTTCAATTTGTTATTTAACCACTTCCTTACTGGACACTTAAACCCCCCTCCTGCCCAGACCAATTTTTGGCTTTCAGCGCTGTCGCATTTTGAATGACAATTGAGCAGTCGTGCAACGTTATACCCAAATAAAATTTGCGTCCTTTTTTCCCCACAAATAGAGCTTTCTTTTGGTGGTATTTGATCACCTCTGCGTCATTTCTGATCGCCGCTATAAACAAAAAATGAGCGACAATTTTGCAAAAAAGAACAATATTTTTTACTTTTTGCTAAAGTACAAATCCATTAAAAAAATTATTGATCAGTTTAGGCCAATATATATTCTTCTACATATTTTTGGTAAAAAAAAAAATCGCAATCGGCGTATATTGATTGGTTTGTGCAAAAGTTATCGCATCTACAAACAATGAAAATTGATTTATGGCGTTTTTATTATTTATTTTGTTTTTACTAGTAATGGCGGCGATCTGCGATTTTTATCGGGACTGCGATATTGCAGCAGAAATGTCGGACATTTTTTACACATTTTTGGAACCAATGACATTTATACAGCGATCAGAAATGTAAATATCCACTGCTTACTGTGTAAATGTCATTGGCAGTGAAGGGGTTAACCTGCACGGGGCAATGAAGGGGTTAACAATGTTCCCTGGGTGTGTTCTAACTGTGGGGGGGGGCGGGGATGGCCGGGACATAACAGATCTAACTGATCCCAGTGACAGGGATCAGTAGATCTGCTATGTCCCCTTCAGCAGAACGGAGAACCGCCATGTTTACATCGGCGGTTCCCCATTCTGCAGCTCTGTCAGGCGATCGTGGGTCTCGAGCGGACATCGAGTCCGCCCGACCCATGGGCACGCTCACGCAGCGTGCGGCGGGCGCGCGCCACCGCTGCCACCAGAGGGTGCGTCGGGAGCGTGCACAGGGGACGACGTCCATGGACGTCGTCCCGGCATTTCAGATCCGTGCTGGAGCCGTACTTCGGCTATAGTGCGGATCTGAAGGGGTTAAATAAATTTGTTTAGTTAGATTAATTTCATTCATTTAGAATTTGTTTTGTTTATTCGTTTTCGAATCAATTTTGAATAGTTTTCAAATTCGAAAAGTTTTCAAATTCGAATTGTTTTCACATTTGAATAGTTTTCAAAGTTCCAAAGAGAATAACATAAAAAAGAAAATAAATGAATAGAATAGAAAAAATAGAATACAATAGAAAAAATATAACGGAAAATAAAAGAGTATAGAGTAAAACTGATCAAAATATGATAGAAAATAAAAACAGAATAGAATGGAATAGAATACAATAAAAAATAGAATAAAATAGAAAGATTATAACCATCTTCTGAAATGCGAATAGAATATAAAAGAATAGGATTAAAAAAAATAATAGAATAGAAATAATATAACCATTTTCCAAAATTCAAATAGAATCAATTCAAATTTGAATGGATTAGAAAATAATAGAGTAGAATAGAAAAGAAAATAACACAATAGCATTGAAAAAACAATATAATAGAATAGAATAGAATGAATATAACCATCTTCCTATTCTAATCTATCCTTTTCTACTCTATTCAAATTCAAATAGATTCTTTTTGAATTTTGGGAAATTGCTATATTCTTTCTATTCTAATCTATTCTATTCTATTCTTTTTAATTATATTTTTATATTTGTTTATTCTACTATGTTATTGTCTATTATATTATTTTCTATTCTATTCTATTATTTTTTATTCAAAGTCAAATTTATTCTGCTTGAAATTCAAATTTTGGAAGATTGTTATATTCTTTCTATTCTATTTTATTTTATTCTGTTTATTTCTATTCTATTCTATTTTCTATTCTAATCTACTCTTTTCTAGATTTTTCTATTTTTTCTAGATTCTTTTCTAGAATTCTATTTAAATTCAAATTGATTCTACTTGAATTTGGGAAAATGGTTATATTCTTTCTATTCTATTCTAGTCTATGTTTTTTTTTTATTCTATTCTTTTATATTCTATTATTGTCTATTCTATTTTATTATTTTTTTATGATATTCTATTCTTTTCTTATGTATATGAATTCAAATTTATTCTATATGAAATTCTTAATTTAGAAATTCTTTCTATTGTATTCTAGTCTATTCTGTTCTTTTCTTTTCTATTCTATTTTGCTCTGTTTTACACAATTATATTCTATTCTTTTATTTTCTGTTATATTCTTTTCTAGTCTATTGTTTTTTTTTCTATTCCATTTCTTTATTTTCTTTTCTATCTTATTCTCTTTGGAAATTGGAAAACTATTTGAATTTGAAAACTTTTTAAATTTGAATTTGAAAGCTATTCAAATTCGAAAAGTATTCAAAGCCAATTTGAATTTGTATTTGGTCTGAATTTTTTTCCCGTTATTTTGGATTTGTTTAAATTCGGTACTATTGTAATTCGGAAATTCGGATACATCCCAATGTCCAAAAAATGAAAATTTGTTGGAATTTTAATTCAGGAGGAAAAAAACTTCACATGTCTAATGTAAACCAACAATCATTTTCCTGGAAAGACCTGCTGTTTCTCCTTCTCTTATGCAGCTGAGAACAAAGGGAATGTGATCACTTATAAAAAAGGGAAAAATGTATTTATAATGTTTTTTATATCTATACACAAATGTTTTACCTTTCATTTCTATTTTTCACTGAATTAGTTGTTTTACAAGGTGAGGGGTTGCATAGACTTTAAATCAGATAAATAAATTCCAGAGATGTTTTTATTTACAGCCTGAGTAGAATAGCCTATCTCCTGCCAACATGCTGCAGAGAAGGACTCTTGCTGTCTGTGTGGAAGCAGTGGTCTCTCTGCATTGGTCCAACATGCCCACTGCTGAGTCAGAGCCAGATCTTTACTGATTGGAGAGCTCCAGCTCTGACCAGAGGGTGTGTCAGATCTCTGCAGGGAGACCACTGCTTCCTCGCAGATGGGAAGGGTCCCTGGCAGGGGACAGGTGTTCCCACTCAAGTCTGTTTTTATCTCTAATTGATTTTATGTATCTTTATATGAATAAGTATATGAATAAAATAATTGGTGGAGTCATTCTAGATGAAGGTCGGTGTCCTATTGGGGTAGGACATCAATTAATGCTGTGGTGACTAAGGCCTATGTAGGAGGCTGAAACGCGTCAGTTTTTAGGCATTGTCTCCTTTTTATGGTTTGATGGATTAAATAAAGATATACATTTTTAATGCCAAGACGTCCTGGTGTCGGATTTTTACTCTTCATTGGATTTTGGACGTTCAGTACCATGTGAGTCCGGGCACAGAGGTCTTCATCTCATCCTGTCTATCCTTATGGGATTTTGGGGTTGTAGTACTTCCTTTGCTGCTCTGAATATTGTATTATGGGGGGTGGAAGGTTTTACCCAATCGCAGGCCTTTCTGTAAGGAAAAGGGTGTGGCTTGTCAAAGCTGACCTTTATTTATGACAAGTCATTATTATTATTATTATTATTATTATTATACAGGATTTATATAGTGCCAACAGTTTACGCAGCTCCTTACAATATAAAAGGGAGACAATACAGTTACAATACAATAAAATACAAGAGGATTAAGAGGGCCCTGCTCAGAAGAGCTTACAATCTAATAGGGTGGGGCAGGTGGTACAAAAGGTTGTAACTGTGGGGGATGAGCTGATGGAAGTGTCAGAAGATTGGTCGGAGGTGTGATAGGCTTCTCTGATGAGTTTTCAGGGATTGCCTGAAGGTAGTAGGAGTAGGAGATAGCCGGAGAGGATTTTTGGCAATTTAAAGTTTTTTTTTGTAAATATCACTTTTACTGTAGCACATCTTACAACGAGAACGAAAAAAAATAGTGTCCCCCCAAAATTCATGCCAAATTGTTTGAGTATGGTGTGAATTTTAAGGGGATACCCAATGCAAAAGCAAAGAAAAAAAAATAAGGTCCCCTTAAAAATCTATACCAGACCCCTAAACCGATCTTGCAGCCTGTGTGGCCAGGAAAGGAGAAGTTGAATGCGCCAACCCTCTAAACCATACCAGACCACATGCCCTCAGTGTGGGGGGGGTTGCCTTGCCAGCCATTGTCACTCAAGCACCTTGTCCCCCATGTTGATGTGTACAAGGGTCTCATTTCCAACAACTCAGGCCCAGTGCTAGTGGGGGTCTAGGGTTGGTTGGCTTTTCAGGACCCTAAAGTGGTTGCAAAGGCAGAAGGTGCATTCTATGCATTAAGATAAAAAGCCTTATGTGCACAGCAGCCCCCCTCAGCCCCCTTAACACTTACATGAGGTCCCTCTCTGTCAAGTGATGTCCACAAGTGTCTCAGCCATCTGAGATTCTCCTTCCTGATTGACACAACAGCCATGCCATTGGCTCCTGCTGCTGTCAATCAAAGCCAGCTAGTCAATCAGGGGAGAGAATGTACACAGAGTTCCATGACTCAGCTTGGGTGCCCCCATAGCAAGCTGCTTACTGTGGGGGCACTAAACATGAGGAAGGGGACAGGATCACAAAAGAGGGACCAGTGAAGAGGAGGATTGGGGCAATCCACTGCCACCAAGGAGGTAAGTATAACATGTTTGTTATTTTTATAGGAAAAAAATTAGACTTTACAATCACTTTAAAGCCCCCTTTAAAAATAAGGTGGGTCAATAGATACCACCCCCTTTATTTCATTTCATGAGAAAAATGTAACCTATGTGGGGGGCTAGCTCAAGTGGGGATCCCCTTTCCTGGCAAAAGGGTAGTCCAGACAGCAGGTCTTTCTTAAAAGCTGACTTGTAGCCAGTTTTATTTAAAAGGTTGCATGAAAAGTCAAACAAACAAAACAGAAAATAAATCCTTGCCTCCCAGGCTCTTACTAAACATTTCCAGGTTCCTAACTCAGAGGTGAAGGGCTTCTCCTAGTCACCCATAAAACAAAGACAATGCAAACCTTTTGTTTCAGTCACAAAGCAAATTTCAGTTCTGCAGCTCTCTCAGATTTTTGGCTTTCTGAGTCCCAGACCAGTAATATACCACCTGTTGGTGGACACAAGTGGACCGCAATATCTAGTCCGGAATCAACCCTGCCAAGGTGGTTGGTAAACCCCGGACCCCTGATTCCACCTTTGTTTCCTGCAAATGAAGGTATGCAAAGTGAAACATAACGTCCATCAATTACCTCACCTTTCATAATGCCACACCTAGAAAACAAGACCCACAAACGTATGAAAGTCTTTTATTTTAAGAAATCCTAAAATTTGCTCTCATTGTAAATGTATCATTAAAGTGGGAGTAAAGTCACTATGATTTTTACCTATAGGTGAGCCCATACTAAGGCTTGCTTATTGCAAACCAAGGACTGTGTGTGAGCCGCTCAGGCTGTATGGGAATGAAGTCCTGTGCCCACCTAGTCATTTTAGATCTGGGAATAATGCCTCATCACTCACAAAGTCACAAATCATTTTTTTGGAAGCTTACCCCCATCCTGAGCTTGATGGACATTTCTCTTTTCCAAATAAATAGCTCTCGATCTGTAAATGTCCAAGATTTCTTGTGTCAGCGGTGTAAAAGTAGCCCCGATAACTTCCATCTCATATAAAATGTAACACATTGATGTAATTTCAGCCTTTCACATCTGCATTTATCATTAATCACTTGAGAATCTTAAACATAAGAGATACACCTTTAAAAACTTCAACAAAGTTTCTTGGGCCTATCGATTATGTTCTGCATCTCTCCCCCCCGTCACTCAGCCCCCCATCACTCTTGCTGGCAATTGCTAACTGTCATGATGGCAACCTGGATTTGTTTGAATTACATAGCAGTGGTGGCAGTCACAATGAAAATGGCCTGCAAGTGTCACTGAATAATACATTGAAACAATGCTTCAACAGATAGTTGACATATGGGCTACAGCAGCAATCACTATTACAGTGTAATCACTATTACAGTTTAAATACTGATTCTAATTAGCAAGCGCTGTTCAAACACAAAACACAATGTATTGTTACATTGTATTTAGTAAAGATGTGGCCTTTGATCTGCTTTTTACACACAGTTGCCCATTTATATGATTTTTCCAACACATAGCATGTACATAGCAAAAATGACACCCCAAAATACATTCTGCTAATCCTCCTGAATATGGTGATACCACATGTGTGAAACTTTTACGCAGTCTAGCCACATACACAGGCTTAACATTGAAGTAACACATTTTGGCATTCTACGAGCATAAATTACACATCTCATTTGTCCACCACCTATTATATTTTGAAGGCCCTGGAGCACCAGGACAATGGAATTGCCCACAACATGACCCCATTTTGGAAAGCTAACACCCCAATGTATAATCTATGAGGCATAATGAGTCTTTTGAACATGTCAGTTTTTTTCAGAAGTTTTTGGAAAATGTGGGAAAAAATGAAAACGCATTTTTTACACAAAGTTGTCCATTTATATGATATTTCCAACACACAGCATGTACATAGCAAAAATGACACCCCAAAATACATTCTGCTTCTCCTCCTGAGTATGGCGATACCACATGCGTGAGACTTTTACACACTTTGGTCACATACCGAGTCTTAACATTGAAGTAGCACCTTTAGACATTCTACGAGCAAAAATTACACATCTCATTTCTCAACCACCTATTACATTTTTGAAGGCCCTGGAGCACCAGGACGATGGAATTTTGGAAAGCTAACACCCAAATATATAATCTATGAGGCATAATGAGTCTTTTGAACATGTCATTTTTTATTAGAAGTTTTTGGAAAATGTAGAAAAAATTAAAACACATTTTTTTACACAAAGTTGCCCATTTATATGATTTTTCCAACACATAGCATGTCCGGGTCCGTACCGAACTTTTGGGTGTCCGGGACCTGGACCCGAACCTGGACTTTTCAAAAAAAAGTCCGGGTTCGGGTCCGGGGTTCTGGTAATTTTACTAAAAGTTCTGAAAATTGCTGTAAAAAAGTCCTGGAAAGTCCTAGAGGTCTTCAAAAGGAAGGAAAATGGGGGTAATGGTCAGACAAGTGCCCTACAAAGAAATGGGGACAGGGCCGGGAGAACCCATATCACTGTTCTGCAAGCATCTGGAAACTGTGTGTAACACTAACTAAAACCGGGAGAAACCATACTACTGTTCTGCAAACATCTGGAAACTGTGTGTAACACTTTAACTAAAACCGGGAGAAGCCATACTACTGTTCTGCAAACATCTGGAAACTGTGTGTAACACTTTAACTAAAACCGGGAGAAACCATACTACTGTTCTGCAAACATCTGGAAACTAAAACACACAGTTTTTTAGTTTTTTTTTTTAGAGGCATAATGAGTCTTTTGAACACGTCATTTTTTTCAGAATTTTTTGGAAAATGTGGAAAAAAATGAAAACGCATGGTTGTCCATTTATATGATATTTCCAATACATAACATGTACTTAGCAAAAATGACACCCCAAAATACATTCTGCTACTCCCCCTGAGTATGGTGATACTACATGTGTGAGCCGTTTACACAGTCTGGCCACACACTGAGGCTTAACATTGAAGTAGCACCTTTAGGCGTTCTACGAGCATAAATTACACATCTCATTTCTCAACAACCTATTACATTTTTGAAGGCCCTGGAGCACCAGGACAATGGAATTGCCCACAAAATGACCCAATTTTGGAAGGCTAACACCCCAATGTATAATCTATGAGGCATTATGAGTCTTTTGAACATATTATTTTTTTTTCAGAAGTTCTTCGAAAATATGGAAAAAAAATTAAAACTCATTTTTTTTGCACAACGTTGTCCATTTATAAATTATTTCCAGCACATAGCATGTACATAGCAAAAATGACACCCCAAAATACATTCTGCTACTCCTTCTGAGTATGGTGATACCACATGTGTGAGACTTTTACACTGTCTGGCCACATACCGAGGCTTAAAATTGAAGTAGCACCTTTAGGCGTTCTACGAGCATAAATTACACATTTCATTTCTCAACAACCTATTACATTTTTGAAGGCCCTGGAGCACCAGGACGATGGAATTGCCCACAAAATGACCCCATTTTGGAAATCTAACACCCCAATGTATAATCTATGAGGCATAATGAGTCTTTTAAACATGTCAGTTTTTCTCAGAAGTTTTTGGAAAATGTGGAAAAAAAATGAAAATGCATTGTTTTTACACAATGGTTGTCCATTTATATGATATTTCCAATACATAACATGTACTTAGCAAAAATGACACCCCAACATACATTCTGCTACTCCCCCTGAGTATGGTGATACTACATGTGTGAGCCGTTTACACAGTCTGGCCACACACTGAGGCTTAACATTGAAGTAGCACCTTTAGGCGTTCTACGAGCATAAATTACACATCTCATTTCTCAACCACCTATTTACATTCGGAAGGCCCTGGAGAACAAGGACAATGGAATTGACCACAAAATGACCCCATTTTGGAAAGCTAACACCCCAATGTATAATCTATAAGGCATAATGAGTCTTTTGAACATATCAGTTTTTTTCAGACGTTTTTGGAAAATGTGGAAAAAAATTAGAACGCATTTTTTTGCACAAAGTTGCCCATTTATATGATTTTTGCAACACATAGAATGTACATAGCAAAAATGACACCACACAATACATTCTGCTACTCCTTCTCAGTATGGTGATACCACATGTGTGAGACTTTTACTCAGTCTGGCCACATACCGAGGCATAACATTGAAGTAGCACCTTCAGGTGTTCTAAAAAGCCTAAATTACACATCTGGTTTCTCAACCACCTATTACATTTTTGAAGGCCCTGGAGCACCAGGACGATGGAATTGCCCACAAAATGACCCCATTTTGGAAATCTAACACCCCAATGTATAATCTATGAGGCATAATGAGGCTTTTGAACATGTCATTTTTTATAAGAAGTTCTTGGAAAATGTAGAAACAAATGAAAACACATTTTTTTTTCACAGAGTTGCCCATTTATATGATTTTTCCAACACATAGAATGTACATAGCAAAAATGACACCACACAATACATTCTGCAACTCCTTCTGAGTATGGTGATACCACATGTGTGTGACTTTTACCCAGTCTGGCCACATACCGAGGCTTAAAATTGAAGTAGCACCTTTAGGCGTTCTACGAGCATAAATTACACATCTCATTTCTCAACAACCTATTACATTTTTGAAGGCCCTGGAGCACCAGGACAATGGAATTGCCCACAAAATGACCCAATTTTGGAAGGCTAACACCCCAATGTATAATCTGTGAGGCATAATGAGTCTTTTGAACACGTCATTTTTTTCTGAATTTTTTGGAAAATGTGGAAAAAAATGAAAACGCATTTTTTTTACACAAAGTTGTCCATTTATATGGTATTTCCAACACATAGCATGTACGTAGCAAAAATGACACCACAAAATACATTCTGCTACTCCTTCTGAGTATGGTGATACCACATGTGTGAGACTTTTACCCAGTCTGGCCACATACCGAGGCTTAAAATTGAAGTAGCACCTTTAGGCGTTCTACGAGCATAAATTACACATCTCATTTCTCAACAACCTATTACATTTTTGAAGGCCCTGGAGCACCAGGACAATGGAATTGCCCACAAAATGACCCAATTTTGGAAGGCTAACACCCCATTGTATAATCTATGAGGCATAATGAGTCTTTTGAAAATATTATTTTTTTTTTCAGAAGTTCTTGGAAAATATGGAAAAAAATGAAAACTCATTTTTTTTGCACAAAGTTGTCCATTTATAAATTATTTCCAGCACATAGCATGTACATAGCAAAAATGACACCCCAAAATACATTCTGCTACTCCTTCTGAGTATGGTGATACCACATGTGTGAGACTTTTACACTGTCTGGCCACATTCTGAATCTTAACATTGAAGTAGCACCTTTAGGCTGGGTTCACACTATCCGACAAAAAAACGGCCCGACTTTGATCCTACTTTGCTGTACGATTTGCGGTCCTACATAGGGTCAAAGTCGGACCGTTTGTCTGTGAACAGGGATCCGACTTTGATCCCGACAATGCCAGGCACTTTGTGCTCTGCGAATCTTGAAGGGGAACTCCACACCATATTTTTAAAGAAAAAACTGGCATGGGGTCCCCCTCCAGGAGCATACCAGGCCCTTTGGTCTGGTACGGGTTTTAAGGGGAAACCCCACACCGAAAAAACGGCGTGGGGGTCCCCCCAAAATCCATACCAGACCCTTATCCGAGCACGCAACCCGGCAGGCCAGGAAAGGGGGTGGGGACGAGCAAGCGGCCCCCTCCCTCCTGGACCATACCAGGCCGCGTGCCCTCAACATGGGGAGTATGGGTGCTTTGGGGCAGGGGGGGCTCTGCGCCCCCCACCCCAAAGCACCTTGTCCCCATGTTGATGAGGACAAGGGCCTCTTCCCGACAACCCTGGCCGGTGGTTGTCGGGGTCTGCGGGCGGGGACTCATCGGAATCTGGAAGCCCCCTTTAACAAGGGGGCCCCCAGATGCCGGCCCCCCACCCTATGTAAATGAGTAAGGGGTACATCGTACCCCTACCCATTTACCTGGGAAGAAATATGTACACAAATAAAAAACACACAGCTTTTTAAAATAGTTTATTAAATCTGCCCCGGTGGTCTTCTCCCCTCTCCGGTGTCTTCTTTTCTTCGGCTCTTTTGCGGGGTCTGTCATCTTCTGAGGGGTCTTTTCTTCTCCTCTGCGGCGTCTTCTGCTTTTTTGCCGGTCTTCTCCGCTGTCCCCTTCCCTCTTCTCTTCTTCTTCTTCTTCTTTTCTTCCCATGTTGACACGACGCGTCTTCTTCAAGAATGCCCTCGCCGCTGAGGCATAATGAGTCTTTTGAACATGTCATTTTTTTCAGAATTTTTTGGAAAATGTGGAAAAAAATGAAAACGCATTTTTTTTTACACAAAGTTGTCCATTTATATGGTATTTCCAACACATAGCATGTACATAGCAAAAATGACACCACAAAATACATTGTGCTACTCCTTCTGAGTATGGTGATACCACATGTGTGAGACTTTACCCAGTCTGGCCACATACCGAGGCTTAAAATTGAAGTAGCACCTTTAGGCGTTCTACGAGCATAAATTACACATCTCATTTCTCAACAACCTATTACATTTTTGAAGGCCCTGGAGCACCAGGACAATGGAATTGCCCACAAAATGACCCAATTTTGGAAGGCTGACACCCCATTGTATAATCTATGAGGCATAATGAGTCTTTTGAACATATTATTTTTTTTTTCAGAAGTTCTTGGAAAATATGGAAAAAAATTAAAACTCATTTTTTTTGCACAAAGTTGTCCATTTATAAATTATTTCCAGCACATAACATCTACATAGCAAAAATGACACCCCAAAATACATTCTGCTACTCCTTCTGAGTATGGTGATACCACATGTGTGAGACTTTTACACTGTCTGGCCACATTCTGAATCTTAACATTGAAGTAGCACCTTTAGGCTTTCTACAAGCATAAATTACACATCTCGTTTCTCAACCACCTATTACACTTTTGAGGGCCCTGGAGCACCAGGAAAATGTAATTGTCCACAAAATGACCCAATTTTGGAAAGCTAACACCCCAATGTATAATCTATGAGGCATAATGAGTCTTTTAAACATGTCAGTTTTTCTCAGAAGTTTTTGGAAAATGTGGAAAAAAAATGAAAATGCATTGTTTTTACACAATGGTTGTCCATTTATATGATATTTCCAATACATAACATGTACTTAGCAAAAATGACACCCCAAAATACATTCTGCTACTCCCCCTGAGTATGGTGATACTACATGTGTGAGCCGTTTACACAGTCTGGCCACACACTGAGGCTTAACATTGAAGTAGCACTTTTAGGCGTTCTACGAGCATAAATTACACATCTCATTTCTCAACAACCTATTACATTTTTGAAGGCCCTGGAGCACCAGGACAATGGAATTGCCCACAAATTGACCCAATTTTGGAAGGCTAACACCCCATTGTATAATCTATGAGGCATAATGAGTCTTTTGAACATATTATTTTTTTTTTTTCAGAAGTTCTTGGAAAATATGGAAAAAAATTAAAACTCATTTTTTTTGCACAATTTATATTTAATTTATAAATTATTTCCAGCACATAGTATCTACATAGCAAAAATGACACCCCAAAATACATTCTGCTACTCCTTCTGAGTATGGTGATACCTCTGTAAGGGCAATTATAATACCTTGTATGCATTATAATTTGCCTGCGCTAATAAGCGCATTTTTCAGCTCTTTTGCATAATGCATTTGATCGACCTGTGTTGAAACAGACAGACACACACAGACCCAGATTGCTTCATCTCACATGGCCGTTCGCAGGGATTCTCCTCCTTGCTCTGCTTTTCGGTCCTTTATTTATACTGGTCAGACAGGTTTAACAAAAGAGACTGATGGCTTCACAATCAGCCAATCAGCCTCCAAGGCACAGTCACATGACATGAGCTCAATACAATATCACCAACCAATGACACACTTGTTTACATTCAAACTATACAATAGGAAAGGCATGTATGGGGGGGAGCTGACCGGCAGGGAAGCCATGTGCTTTCTGACAAAGGCCACACAACAATCACCCCACACATGCACTAACCTGCCAATTACAATGAATCACTACCCAATACA
>BLSH010312730.1:0-12261 GCA_018402905.1 Glandirana rugosa
CACCAGCACTGAGATAGAGAGTCACTGACACCAGCACTGAGATAGAGAGTCACTGACACCAGCACCGAGATAGAGAGTCACTGATACCAGCACCGAGATAGAGAGTCACTGATACCAGCACCGAGATAGAGAGTCACTGACACCAACACTGAGATAGAGAGTCACTGATACCAGCACCGAGATAGAGAGTCACTGATACCAGCACCGAGATAGAGAGTCACTGATACCAGCACCGAGATAGAGAGTCACTGACACCAGCACTGAGATAGAGAATACTGACACCAGAACTGAGATAGAGAACACTGACACCAGCACTGAGATAGAGAGTCACTGACACCAGCACTGAGATAGAGAGCACTGACAGCAGCACTGAGATAGAGAGTCACTGACACCAGCTTGAATTATTTTTCCCCATTATAGGCAGTGAGCGGGGCTTCATGTCTTGGTTTTGCCTAAGGCCTCACAAAGCCTAGAGCCGCCTCTGATCTACAGTGTATGTGCAGTTAGGGGGACGCCCTGCCTACCGCTGCACCCAGGGTCACTGCCCCTCCTGCCCACCCTTTGCTCCGTCCTGGGTCTCCGGCACACTTTCAAGCCACTCAGCAAAAACCTAACTAATCTGTTTTAAGGTTTCAAGGATGAGTAAAAACAGAGGCTCTAGTTCTATGCATTCACAAATACTGTCTATGTGGAAGCCACATTGCTGCACTAAGGCACCTCTGATGAATGTTGTCCCTGACCCCAAAGAAGTGAGAGTTAGGGAGCGCCTTTATCACGGGGGGTCGGCAATGTGGCTTCCACATATATTTGCAAATGTATAAAACTAAAGCCCCTATTAGTAGAAGGTTGCAGTAGTTGAAACAGACTAGTTAGTGGTTTTTGGTTGACTAGCTGATTTAACCCCGTCTGCGCTAAAGCCAAAAGACAGCTATAAGGGGCCACCATATGAGGTCTTCCTGTAATAGCGCTGCCCACATGCCCCCTGCAGCACGCGGGCAGCACGCTCTGTGATTGCTGATTCCTTCCAACTCAGATGATCACAGATCGGGGTAAAGGGCCAATCACAGTGGCCCTTCACCACATGATCAGCTGTGTCCAATGATAGCTGATCACGGTGTGAACACAAGCCGGTTATTGGCTTTCCTTTCTTCATGCCGATAACCGGCTTGTGTTAAAGGGGCATCTACATTGATAATTGGTACAGTGATTATCAGGGTCCTGATTATAAATGCAGTCCCATCAGTGCCCACCAATGCTGCCAATCAGTGCCCACCAGTGCTACCAATCAGTGCCCACCAGTGCTACCAATCATTGCCCCACCAGTGCTTCCAATCAGTGCCCACCAGCTCTACCAATCAGTGCCCACCACTGCTGCCAATCAGTGCCCACCAGTGCTACCAATCAGTGCTCCACCAGTGCTTCCAATCAGTGCCCACCAGTTCTACTAATCAGTGCCCACCACTGCTGCCAATCAGTGCCCACCAGTTCTACCAATCAGTGCCCACCGCTGCTGCCAATCAGTGCCCACCAGTGCTACCAATCAGTGCCCACCAGTGCTAAAAATAATTGCCCACCAGTGCTGCCAATCAGCGCCCACCAGTGCTACAAATCATTGCCCATCGGTGCTACCAATCAGTGCCCACCACTGCTGCCAATCAGTGTTCCTCAGCGCTGCCGATCAGTGCTGCCTACCAGTGCCCATCAGTGCTGCCTCATCAGCGTGCATCAGTGAAGGAGAAGAATTACCTGTTTGAAAAATTTTACAACAAACTATGAAAAAAATCTTTTTTTTTCAAAATTTTTGGTCTTTTTTGATTTGTTCAGCAAAAAAATAAAAACCCCAGTGGTGATTAAAGACCACCAAAAGAAAGCTCTATGATAAAAATGTGATATGGATACAGTGTTGCATGACCGCGCAACTGTCGTTCAAAGTGTGACAGCGCTGACAGCTGGCCTGGGCAGGAAGGGGGTGAAAGTGATTAATGACTGAAGAAAATATAAATCAAATAGTGGGGGAGGAGGTTGGGACTTTAAATGAAGACGTGGCTGGGTAGAGGCCCACCCTTCCATCCCTGAACTGAATAGAATAGAAAGCTAGGAGAACTAGCAAGGGGGGATTTGGGACTTTAACCACTTGCCGAACGCCGAACGGCGCCTGCCGGTGACAAGGTGGTTCAATATCGCAAACCGGCAGCATATGACGGCGGCTGCGAGATCCCACACTGTGAGCGCGCACACGCTGCCAGTGGCGCGCTTGCACGCTCACTGTGCTTTCCGGGAGGGCCAGGGAGGGGGTAGGGCGGACTCAATCACCGCCGGCTACCCGCAATGCTCCCCCCGCAGTGAAAGAACAGAGGTTGGTGTAAGTAAACACGGATCTCTGTTCTGATAGAGGGGGGGGCTGCGATCACAGGCTTCCTGTATATGGGAGCCGTGATCACTCCCCTCCTCCAGCCAGCCCAGCCCCCATACAGTTAGAACACACTGAGGGAACACAGTTAACCCTTAGAGCGCCCCCTCCAGGTTAACCCCTTCACTGCCAATGGCAGTTACACAGTAATCAGTGCATTTTTATAGCACTGATCGCTGTATAAATGCCAATGGTCCCAAAAAGTGTCAAAATGGTCCGACATGTCCGCCCCAATATCGCAGTACTGCTAAAAAAATCGCAGATCGCCGCCATTACTAGTAGAAAATAAAAAAAATAATAAAAAACCCAGAAATTAATTTTCATCATCCGTAAACGCGGCAACTTTTGCGCAAACCAATCAATAAACGATTGTGATTTTTTTTTACCAAAAATATGAAGAAGAATATAAATCGGCCAAAACCGATAGAAAAAAAAAAATTTTATATTTATTTTTTTCTGGATTTAACAAAAAGTAAGAAATTTGGGGGGTTTTTTTTGCAAAATTGTCGCTCTTCTTTTGTTTATAGCGGCGATCAGAAATGACGCAGAGGCGATCACATACCACCAAAAGAAAGCTCTATTTGTGGGAAAAAAAGGACGCAAATTTCGTTTGGGTGCAACGTCGCACGACCACGCAATTGTCAGTTAAAGCGACGCAGCGCCGAATCTCAAAAAGTGCTCTGGTCCTAAAGGGGGAAATCCTTCCGGGGCTGAAGTGGTTAAATGAAGACGTGGCTGGGTAGAGGCCCACGCTTCCATCCCTGAACTGAATAGAATAGAAAGCTAGGAGAACTAGCAAGAGGGGATTTGGGAATTTAAATGACAAACACATGTGAGAAGAGTTATCGGATGGATATGATAAAACAATTTATTGAGGAATAGAAGAAAATATAATCATACATAATCAATATTCAAACAAGTTGATAAAAATTATTGCATATTATAAATAGGTAGGTACATATCATGGGTGTCCGCAGAACTTTATTCAGGGGGGGGGGGGGCATCATTTTAAGGTCATCCATGCTCTGCTCCTTTTCGACAATGTCATTATCACATTATCACGGTCAGAGACTGCAGACATGGTGCAGGAGATGGTCAGAGACTGTAGACATAGTACAGGAGATGGTCAGAGACTGCAGACATAGTACAAGAAATGGTCAGAGACTGCATACACAGTACAGGAGATGGTCAGAGACTGCAGACACAGTACAGGAGACGGTCAGAGACTGCAGACACAGTACAGGAGATGGTCAGAGACTGCAGACATAGTACAGGAGATGGTCAGAGACTGCAGACATAGTACAGGAGATGGTCAGAGACTGTAGACATAGCACAGGAGATGGTCAGAGACTGCAGACATAGTACAAGAGATGGTCAGAGACTGCAGACATAGTACAGGAGATGGTCAGAGACTGGGGACATAGTACAAGAGATGGTCAGAGACTGCAGACATAGTACAAGAGATGGTCACAGACTGCAGACATAGTACAGGAGATGGTCAGAGACTGCAGACATAGTACAGGAGATGGTCAGAGACTGCAGACATAGTACAGGAGATGGTCACAGACTGGGGACATAGTACAGGAGATGGTAAGAGACTGCAGACATAGTACAAGAGATGGTCGGAGACTGCAGACATAGTACAGGAGATGGTCAGAGACTGCAGACATAGTACAAGAGATGGTCAGAGACTGCAGACATAGTACAAGAGATGGTCAGAGACTGCAGACATAGTACAGGAGATGGTCAGAGACTGGGGACATGGCACAAGAGACAATCAGAGACTGCATACATGGCTCAAGAGGATAAGGACCTAGTGGAACGCCCAATCCCATCCCTGATTCCAGGGGGGGCAATTGCCCCCCCCCCCTTGCCCCTACCTGCGGACGCCCATGGTACATATATAAAGATATGAGATTGCCCCCATACATCACATGGATATAAGTACATAAGGTTCAAGCACATTAATGAATCTGCAGGGTCCATGACCTGTATTCCCCATCATGGGTAAATTGGATAAACATATTGTGGCAAAAGGTAGGCTGGGTATTGATTATATATTTTTTCCTATTCATCAATAAATTGTTTTATTGTATCCATCCGCTAATTCTTCTCACATATGTCTGTCATTTAACCACTTCAGCCCCGGAAGGATTTCCCACTTTAGATCCAGAGCACTTTTTGCGATTCGGCGCTGTGTCGCTTTAACTGACAATTGCGCAGTCGTGCGACGTTGTACCCAAACGAAATTTGCGTCTTTTTTTCCCCCACAAATAGCGCTTTCTTTTGGTGGTATTTGATCACGGCTGCGTCATTTCTGATCGTTGCCATAAACAAAAGAAGAGCGACAGTTTTGCAAAAAAACCCAAATTTCTTACTTTTTGCTAAAATACAAATAAAAAAAATATATATATAAAAACCATTTTTTTCCATCGGTTTTGGCCGATTTATATTCTTCCTCATATTTTTGGTAAAAAAAATGGCAATTGGCATTTATTGATTGGTCTGCGCAAAAGTTGCTGCGTTTACGGATGATGAGAATTAATTTATGGGGTTTTTATTTATTTTAAATTTTTTACTAGTAATGGTGTTGATCTGCGATTTTTAGCGGTACTGCGATATTGCGGCGGACATGTCGGACCATTTTGACACTTTTTTGGGACCATTGGCATTTATACAGCGATCAGTGCTATAAAAATGCACTGATTACTGTGTAAATGCCATTGGCAGTGAAGGGGTTAACCTGCAGGGGGCGCTCTAAGGGTTAACTGTGTTCCCAGGGCGTTCTAACTGTATGGGGACTGCCCTGGCTGGGGGAAGGGGAGTGATCATGGCTTCCATATACAGGAAGCCTGTGATCACAGCCCTTCCCCCTCTAACAGAATGGAGATCCGTGTTTACATACACGGACCTCCGGTGGCGATCGAATCCGCCGTACCCGCTCCCTGGCTCCCCCTCCCGAACACAGTGAGCGCGCCTCCGGTGGCGCGCGCTCACAATACTAGTTATCGTGGCAGGGCTGTCTTAATGCATGGGCACTGCTCAGGGGCCCAAGGTGCATGGGGGGGGGCCCATGATGTTCTTCCGTTCCATCATACTTTCCAACGGTAGTGGATTTAGTGGGTTAGTCATGCTTTCTACTAAGCTGTCCCAGGATGGCCACATCCCAGTACTGTGCCCTCGTGAGTCCCAGTATTGTGTCCACCTGTACTGTGCCCTTCTGCCTCCCCCCATACTGTGCCCTTCTGCCTCCCCCCATACTGTGCCCTTTGTGTTGATCAGCCTGATTGGGGCAGGACCTAGGGTTGCCACCTGTCCGGGATTCACCTGGACAGTTCGGGTTTTGAATCATGTGTCCGGGTTTCAGTCCACTTGAAACCCGGACACATTATTCAGACAGGAATGTGGATCAGAACAGGGCTTGGCAGGAGGGTGAGGGGGCACTATGTGTGCCACATTACTATTCTCTTTGGAGCGCCCACAGGTGTCCTAGGTCTATTACAATCCTATAATGTATACTAAAAAAAAAAAAAAAAAATACTGTGCGCCTCTAAAATGTTCGGGTTTGGCTTGAAGAAAAAGTGGCAACCCTAGGGCAGGCTGGTAAGGGCCCCACTGCATTACTTTGCCCAGGGGCCCATGATACTATTAAGACAGCCCTGTATCGCGGCCGCCGTCACGCTGCAGTGGTTAAATTCCCAAATCCCGCCTTGCTAGTTTTCCTAGCTTCCTATTCCATGGAGTAAATATGACTTCATTAAGCAAAGAGAAAAATCTATAAAGTTATTTTGTCTTCATTTATATATATATATTTTTTTTACACTCCAGTAAAGTGGAAGTAAATCTTTGGTGGCTCTTTGCCATGCCGTGCGAGTATAAGAGAATATTTACTCATCGTGAGAGATTTACTTCCTGCTCTGCTCACCTCCAACACCAGCAGCTTCGCGCTTTCACTCGTCGGTTCTGTCCTGGCTCTCGCCTCTGTGGCGCCACTGAAGACGTAAAACCCCCCCACCTACACACAGGAGGCAAGCTGGCCATACAGGGCTAGAATTTCATTACAAGAAGTTAGCTTTCAAAACATTCGTTCCATTAACAAGACAACAATCACCCATAGCACTGAGAAAAAAATAGTGGTCAAAAATATCACAAAATATATTAAAAATATAAATAAAAAATTCAACCAGTTGAAGTCGAGAACTAAATACCAACAAATAAAAGGCCCTCAAAGTACGCAGGCATGTGTGTAGGACGTCCAGTGCTTCTGCCTTTCTACCCATTTCAGCCGGACCCCACGCCGTCTGCCATGGGGTTCCCCTTAAAATCCATACCAGATCTAAGGGTCTGCGATTTTGGGGAGACCCCACACAACTTTTTTAAATTTTGGCATGGGGTACCCCTTAAAATCCATACCAGATCTAAGAGTCTGCGATTTTGGAGAGGCCCCACACAACTTTTTTAAATTTTGGCATGGGGTTCCCCTTAAAATCCATACCAGATCTAAGGGTCTGCGATTTTGAGGAGACCCCACACAACTTTTTTAAATTTTGGCATGGGGTTCCCCTTAAAATCAATACCAGATCTAAGGGTCTGCGATTTTGGGGAGACCCCACCCAACTTTTTTAAATTTTGGCATGGTGTTCCCCTTAAAATCCATACCAGATCTAAGGGTCTGCGATTTTGGGGAGACCCCACACAACTTTTTTAAATTTTGGCATGGGGTTCCCCTTAAAATCCTTACCAGAGCTAAGGGTCTGCGATTTTGGGGAGACCCCACACAACTTTTTTAAATTTTGGCATGGGGTTCCCCTTAAAATCCATACCAGATCTAAGGGTCTGCGATTTTGAGGAGACCCCACACAACTTTTTTAAATTTTGGCGTGGGGTTCCCCTTAAAATCCATACTAGATCTAAGGGTCTGCGATTTTGGGGAGACCCCACCCAACTTTTTTAAATTTTGGCATGGTGTTCCCCTTAAAATCCATACCAGATCTAAGGGTCTGCGATTTTGGGGAGACCCCACACAACTTTTTTAAATTTTGGCATGGTGTTCCCCTTAAAATCCATACTAGATCTAAGGGTCTGCGATTTTGAGGAGACCCCACACAACTTTTTTAAATTTTGGCATGGGGTTCCCCTTAAAATCCATACTAGATCTAAGGGTCTGCGATTTTGGGGAGACCCCACCCAACTTTTTTAAATTTTGGCATGGTGTTCCCCTTAAAATCCATACCAGATCTAAGGGTCTGCGATTTTGGGGAGACCCCACACAACTTTTTTAAATTTTGGCATGGGGTTCCCCTTAAAATCCATACCAGATCTAAGGGTTTGCGATTTTGGGGAGACCCCATACAACTTTTTTAAATTTTGGCATGGGGTTCCCCTTAAAATCCATACCAGATCTAAGGGTCTGCGATTTTGAGGAGACCCCACACAACTTTTTTAAATTTTGGCATGGGGTTCCCCTTAAAATCCATACCAGATCTAAGGGTCTGCGATTTTGGGGAGGCCCCACACAACTTTTTTAAATTTTGGCATGGGGTTCCCCTTAAAATCCACACAAGATCTAAGGGTCTGCGATTTTGGGGAGACCCCATACAACTTTTTAAAATTTTGGCATGTGGTTCCCCTTAAAATCCATACAAGATCTAAGGGTCTGCGATTTTGGGGAGACCCCACACAACTTTCTTAAATTTTGGCATGGGGTTCCCCTTAAAATCCATACCAGATCTAAGGGTCTGCGAATTTGGGGAGGCCCCATACAACTTTTTTTAAATTTTGGCATGAGATTCCCCTTAAAATCCATACCCGATCTAAGAGTCTGCGATTTTGGGGAGGCCCCATACAACTTTTTTAAATTTTGGCATGGGGTTCCCCTTAAAATCCATACAAGATCTAAGGGTCTGCGATTTTGAGGAGACCCCACACAACTTTTTTAAATTTTGGCATGGGGTTCCCTTTAAAATCCATACAAGATCTAAGGGTCTGCGATTTTGGGGAGACCCCACACAACTTTTTTAAATTTTGGCATGGGGTTCCCCTTAAAATCCATACCAGATCTAAGGGTCTGCGATTTTGGGGAGACCCCACACAACTTTTTTAAATTTTGGCATGGGGTTCCCCTTACAATCCATACAAGATCTAAGGGTCTGCGATTTTGAGGAGACCCCATACAACTTTTTTAAATTTTGGCATGGGGTTCCCCTTAAAATCCATACAAGATCTAAGGGTCTGCGATTTTGAGAAGACCCCACACAACTTTTTTTAAATTTTGGCATGGGGTTCCCCTTAAAATCCATACCAGATCTAAGGGTCTGCGATTTTGAGGAGACCCCATACAACTTTTTTACATATTGGCATGGGGTTCCCCTTAAAATCCATACCAGATCTAAGGGTCTGAGATTTTGGGGAGGCCCCACGCAACTTTTTTAAATTTTGCCATGGAGTTCCCCTTAAAATCCATACCAGATCTAAGGGTCTGCGATTTTGGGGAGGTCCTACACAACTTTTTTCAATTTTGGCATGGGGTTCCCCTTAAAATCCATACCAGATTTAAGGGTCTGCGATTTTGGGGAGACCCCCACACGACTTTTTTAAATTTTGGCATGGGGTTCCCCTTACAATCCATACCAGATCTAAGGGTCTGCGATTTTGAGGAGACCCCACACAACTTTTTTAAATTTTGGCATGGGGTTCCCCTTAAAATCCATACCAGATCTAAGAGTCTCCAATTTTGGGGAGGCCCCATACAACTTTTCTAAATTATGGCATGGGGTTCCCCTTGAAATCCATACCAGATCTAAAGGTCTGCGATTTTGGGGAGGCCCCACACAACTTTTTTAAATTTTGGCATGGGGTTCCCCTTAAAATCCTTACCAGAGCTAAAGGTCTGCGATTTTGGGGAGACCCCATACAACTTTTTAAAATTTTGGCATGGGGTTCCCCTTAAAATCCATACAAGATCTAAGGGTCTGCGATTTTGGGGATACTCCACACAACTTTTTTTTTAAATTTTGGCATGGGGTTCCCCTTAAAATCCATATCAGATCTAAGGGTCTGCGATTTTGGGGAGGCCCCACACAACTTTTTTAAATTTTGGCATGGGGTTCCCCTTAAAATCCATACCAGATCTAAGGGTCTGCGATTTTGGGGAGACCCCACACAACTTTTTTAAATTTTGGCATGGGGTTCCCCTTAAAATCCATACCATTTTGATTTAAAAAAAAAAAAATCCATACCAGATCTAAGGGTCTGCGATTTTGGGGAGACCCCACACGACTTTTTTAAATTTTGGCATGGGGTTCCCCTTACAATCCATACAAGATCTAAGGGTCTGGGATTTTGGGGAGACCCCACACAACTTTTTTAAATTTTGGCATGGGGTTCCCCTTAAAATCCATACCAGATCTAAGGTTCTGAGATTTTGGGGAGGCCCCACACAACTTTTTTAAATTTTGGCATGGGGTTCCCCTTAAAATCCATACCAGATCTAAGGGTCTGCGATTTTGAGGAGACCCCATACAACTTTTTTAAATTTTGGCATGGGGTTCCCCTTAAAATCCAAACAAGATCTAAGGGTCTTCGATTTTGGGGAGACCCCACACAACTTTTTTAAATTTTGGCATGGGGTTCCCCTTAAAATCCATACCAGATCTAAGGGTCTGCGATTTTGGGGAGACCCCACACAACTTTTTTAATTTTGGCATGGGGTTTCCCTTAAAATCCATACCAGATCTAAGGGTCTGCGATTTTGGGGAGACCCCACACAACTTTTTTTAATTTTGGCATGGGGTTCCCCTTAAAATCCATACCAGATCTAAGGGTCTGCGATTTTGAGGAGACCCCACACAACTTTTTTAAATTTTGGCATGGGGTTCCCCTTAAAATCCATACCAGATCTAAGGGTCTGCGATTTTGGGGAGACCCCACACAACTTTTTTAAATTTTGGCATGGGGTTCCCCTTAAAATCCATACCAGATCTAAGAGTCTGCGATTTTGGGGAGACCCCACACAACTTTTTTAAATTTTGGCATGGGGGTTCCCCTTAAAATCCATACCAGATCTAAGGGTCTGCGATTTTGAGGAGACCCCATACAACTTTTTTAAATTTTGGCATGGGGTTCCCCTTAAAATCCATACAAGATCTGAAGGGCATGTAAGGATTTGGGGGGGCAAATGCGATTTTTTTAAATTTTTGAAACCGGCATGCCATTGTTAACCTCTTGAGATCTGCGCTATAGACGAAAGACGGCTACAGCGCGGATCTCAATCACCGGGTGGACGACTATTAACGTCCACCCCTTTGCACGCTCCCGGCGTGCACTCACAGGCGGCGGAGGCGGGCGCGTGCCCGTGGGTCGGGCAGACTCGATGTCCGCTCCTGACCCGCGATCGCCTGCGGAGCTGCAGAACGGGGAACCGCCAATGTAAACACGGCGGTTCTCCGTTCTGTGAGAGGGGGACATAGCAGATCTACTGATCCCTGTCACTGGGATCAGTTAGATCTGTCCTGTCCCTGCCAGCCCCGCCCCCCCCCCCCACAGTTAGAACACACCCAGGGAACACAGTTAACCCCTTCACTGCCCCCTGCAGGTTAACCCCTTCACTGCCAATGGCATTTATACAGTAATCAGTGGACATTTAAATTTCTGATCGCTGTATCTTTGGTCCCAAAAAAAGTGTCAAAAATGTCCGACATGTCCGCCGCAATATCCCAGTCCTGATAAAAATCGCAGATCTCCGCCATTACTAGTAAAAAAAAATAATAATAATAAAAACGCCATAAATCAATTCCCATAGTTTGTAGATGCGATAACTTTTGCGCAAACCAATCAATAAACGCTGATTGCGATTTTTTTTTACCAAAAATATGTAGAAGAATATAAATCAGCCAAACCCAATGAATCATTTTTTTCTTTATATTTTATTTTTGCATATTTATTAGAGCACAAAGTAAAAAATGTTGTTCTTTTTTCAAAATCGTCGCTTTTTGTTTGTTTATAGCGCAAAAAATAAAAACCGCAGAGGTGATCAAATACCACAAAAAGAAAGCTCTATTTGTGGGGAAAAAAGGGCATTAATTTTGTTTGGGTACAACGCCGCACGACCGCGCAATTGTCATTCAAAATGAGACAGCTCTGAAAGCCGAAAATTGGTCTGGGCAGGAGGGGGGTTTAAGTGCCCAGTAAGGAAGGGGTTAAGGAGGCCGGCTGCTGCACACCCCTAAGCAACCCGCTATTCTAAATGTGCAAAAGAAATGCCGAAGACACGAAGCGAATTCCAAAATTGCCAAAAACGAATTGGTCCAATATTGAGTCAAGGGAGCAATTCGTTTTCAGAATTTCAAAATTCATTTTGTATCTTTAGCATTGTTTTGTGTATTCAGCAAAGCACTAAAAAACCTTTTATCAAAAATCTATTTTTTTTAAAAGAACAGCGTGGGGTCCGCCCCAATCCATACCAGGCCCTTTGGATCTGGCACACATTTTAAGGGGAACCCCATGCCAGTTTTTTTTTAACAATTGCATGGGGTCCTCTCAAGCTCCATACCAGATCCTTATCCGAGCATGCAGGCCAGGAAAGGATTGGGGGGGGGGGGGTTGAGCAACTGCCTCCCTTCCTGAACCATACCAAGCCAAATGCCCTCAACATGGGGGGTGCTTTGCGGCACAGGGGCTCCCCATGTTGATGTCTAATACAAAGTAACATTGTTTATAAACATTGTGCAGACGGGAGATAGAGAGATACAAAGTAACATTGTTTATAAACATTGATCAGACGGGAGATAGAGAGATACAAAGTAACATTGTTTATAAACATTGATCAGACGGGAGATAGAGAGATACAAAGT
>BLSH010312730.1:18541-28949 GCA_018402905.1 Glandirana rugosa
TATTTGTTACAATGAAACATAGGGAGATAGAGGACAGACTAGTTACAAATATTTGTTACAATGAAACATAGAGAGATAGAGGACAGATTAGTTACAAATATTTGTTATATAAACATTGATCAGACAGGAGATAGAGGGATACAAAGTAACATTGTTTATAAACATTGATCAGACAGGAGATAGAGGGATACAAAGTAACATTGTTTATAAACATTGATGAGACAAGAATTTTTTAAAATATATTAACAGTAAAAAAGCGATATCAGAGCATATTGATCCCATAAAGGATGATGAAGGGAAGTTGGTTACAGATGACAAGGAGAAGGCAGCTGTACTAAATGCTTTCTTCTCCTCAGTTTTTACACAGGAAAAGGATGGGTATACCGTCCTCGACTGTATTGTTAGTAGGGATGGGCGAACAGTTCATACTCGGACCGAACACTGGCTGTTTGCCAAACAACCAAATTATCGGGTCATTCAACCGTTTGTTCAGCCCGCCGAACGACCACAATGCACTGTGTAGCCGCACAGTGCATTGAAAGCCCTGATTGGCTGAAGCAATGAAAGCTTCGCCCAATCAGGGTACAGAGAACTGTCAGAGCCATGATTGGACACTGTCATGATGACTGTATCCAATCATGGCTCATTGCTCTTAATCCCGCCCCAGACTATAAAAGTATTCTTTCCATAGCGGCCATTTTTACTGTGATATCGCCGTGTAGAGAGATAGAACAGGGCTCTGTTCAGTTCTACTAGATAGACAGTTACTGTGCTATAGTGATTCTATTGTCAGTATAGAATATTAGTTTAGTGTCAATCTAGGGATAGTCAGTGTGAGTGTAGTGAGTGGCCACCATTCATCTTCATATTAGTGTAAATCTAGGGACGGTTGAAAGAGTGTGAGTGTAGTGAACGTTTAACACCGTATATTTCATTGCGTTACTGCAAGTTTAACGTCATATATTTCATTGTGTTACTGCAAGTTTAACGCCATATAGTTCTGTGCGTTACTGCAAGTTTAACGCTGTATATTTCATTGTGTTACTGCAAGTTTAACGTCATATATTTCATTGTGTTACTGCAAGTTTAACGCCATATGGTTCTGTGCGTTACTGCAAGTTTAACGCTGTATATTTCATTGTGCTACTGCAAGTTTAACACCATATAGTTCTGTGCGTTACTGCAAGTTTAACGCTGTATATTTCATTGTGTTACTGCAAGTTTAACGCCATATAGTTCTGTGCGTTACTGCGCGTTTAACGTAGTATATTGCAGTATATTATAGTGTATCCGTGGAGTGTGTCTGTGTAGTAAGTACTCAAATTAAGATGCGCCAAACACCACTTTCCATTGATTAAAGTGCATCCACAAACACATTTCCACATCTTTATTAGATGTTGTTAATAATCACTGCCCCCCCACCACCACCCCCCATCATGTCTGGGAGGACAACAAGGAGAGGCAGATGTTTCCATTGCACTGTAAGGGGTCCAGCAGCCTATGTGTCCACAGGCAAAAGTGGACGTGGTCAGTCCTCAGGCAAGGCATCATTTCCTCTGTTTAGTGATGTTGCCTGTGCTATCCAGCCATAGCATTCAGAGCAGGTGGTGGACTGGCTTACTAAACCATCCTCACCCTCTGCCACCCAAGCAAAGACCAGTGTACAGTCCTCTGCAGCTGCCAGACTGGCTAAATCTGCCTACTTGTCCACAGCTATTCCTGCCATAGCCCCAGCATCAGGCATGGAGGAGTCAGCAGAGTTATTTGAACACAGCGCTAGCCACTTGCTCCTCGATGATGCCCAGCCAATACTCGATTCAGATGTTGGTTCTAAGGTTGAGGAAGGTAGGAACATGAGCCTACAGAGAGGGGAGAACACTGGTACACAAATTGGCAGTCATGTTCCCTCAGCCACAGCGTATTGCCAATCTCCAGTGGTAATGATGATGGAGGAGATGAAGATAATGAGGTCACTGACATGACTTGGGTGCCAGATAGAGCAGAGGAGGAAAGTGAGGGTGAGGCACAACCCCAACGAGGCAGCCATCATGGAAGAGTAAAGAGCAGCCATCCTATTTTATCACATTGTGGAGCTGTTATCTCCCAGCCCACTTCCCACAGCTCAGCTGTCTGGGCCTTTTTTAGTACATCTGCAGCAGATCGCACTGTTGCTATTTGCAAACTTTGTCTCAAGTCCATCAAACGTGGCAAAAACACCAGACATTTGGGTACCACATGCTTGACAAGGCATTTAGCCTCCCACCACTCATCCCATTGGCAAGAGCACCTAAAAGCCACACAAAAGGGGCACAAATCTGTCCCTCCTCCTCCTTACCCACTTCAGTCTGCCCCTGCTATACCTCATGACCTCTCAGCAGCCTCCACTAACAGGGAGCACATCTGCCAACAGCATACCACCAGCTGTAGCCTATAGCCGGCAAATTTCTCTGCCCCATCTGCTGTAGCGTAAAAAAAAAATACAGTCCCTGCCACCCACATGCCCAGCGTCTAAATGCAAGCTTGTCAAAGCAGCTGGCTTTCCAACTTCTGCCTTTCCCCCTCGTTGATTCTGCCCCCTTCTGTGAATTTACAGAATGTGCTGTACCACAATGGCAGGTTCCCAGTCACTATTTCTTTTCATGTAAGACCTTTCCATCTCTCTACCATCACGTGGAAGGCAATGTAGTGGCATCGTTGGGCAAGGCAGTCAGCCGCAAAGTCCACGTTACTTCTGACTCGTGGTCCAGCAAGCATGGTCAGGGATATATTTCATTCACAGCACACTGGGTAACTCTGCTTGCAACTTGGAAGGATGCAGGACAAAGCTCAGTGCTGCAGCTTGTTGTGTCCCCATGTCTCCATACAGCTGGTGATGTGAGATCTGTCAGCTCTACCCCCTTCTCCTCCTCCTCCATACCCTCCTCTGCTTAATTGTCCAATATACCTCAAGTACCCCCCTAAGCATTCAAAGGGTTATTCAATGAGTCAGGCTAAAAGGTGCCATGCAGTGCTTCAGCTGGTGTGTCTAGGGGACAGGAACCACACCGGAGCAGAGATTCTTGCAGCTCTGCATGGACAGGCCCAGAGGCAATTCACGCCTTGCCAGCTGGAGCCAGGAATGGCGGTGTGCGATAATGGCACAAACCTCCTGTCCGCCCTTAGAAAGGGAAAGTTGACACATGTGCCATGCCATCCTCAATTTGGTGGTGCAGCATTTCCTAAATAGGTACCCAGGGTTGGAAGATCTACTAAAGCAGACCAGAAGAGTCTGTAGCCATTTTAGGTGTCATACACAACCAGAGCTTGGTTGGCTGAAATTCAGCAGGAATTCTACCTGCCCGTAAACCACCTTATTCGTGACATGCCCACCAGGTGGAACTCGACTTTGGCGGCTACACATGAAGCAGAGGGCCATCAACGAGTACCTGTGTGAGCTCGGGAGGGCTTGCAGCCTTAGGCTTGGGGGGCAAGTCCAGTCAAGTGGCCCATTGAACCACAGAATCAGCTCACCATCCATGCCCACCTGGTTTTATAACGGATATTGATGTTTTGAAGCAAGACAAATATAATACAATGTGGTAACATAATTTAATGTTAATAGCAACAAAGGAGGTTTAACAAAAATAATGTATCAATGCAGCTCATCAGTGCCTACCAATGCAGCCTCACCAGTGCCCATCAATGCAGCCTCACCATTGCCCATTAGTGCAGCCTCATCGGTGCTTATCAATGCAGCATCATCAGTGCCCCTCAATGCAGCCTGATCAGTGCCCATCAATGCAACCTCACCAGTGCCCATTAATGCAGCCTCACCAGTGCCCATCAATGCAGCCTCATCAGTGCCCATCCAATGCAGCCTGCAATGCAGAGAGAGGAGAGCAGCCGGATTACACAGAGCGGGGATCTCCCGCTTACCTGGTGCGGCCGCTGTCATATGAAGTCCCGCCTCCTGGACCGGCTCCTATGATAGACATCACCAGTGTGCTGTTTATTATAGAAGCTGGTCCATGAGGTAGGACTTTGTAAGCGAGAGATCCCCACTCTGTGTAATACGGTGCCCCCCCGAGGCAGCCCAATGGGCTCAGCGGGATCCATGGTAGGGCCGACCCTGGGCGTCCCCCCATTTGCCTGCAGTTAGTTGGTGGCTGTGCCTCTGGCCCCTACTTCCTTCCTCCACAAGAAAAAAGTGTGAGCGGGCAGCGTCTGTTGGTCATTTTGAATGTAAGTTATGGTGGCCTGGGGGACAATTGACACCCTGCCCCCTGGCCCAGCCCTCCCCTGTGTGTGAGTATGGCACAACGACAGGCTCAGGCCAGCTAGGCTTTTTTTCTCCATGCTAATGGCTGCTCAAAAAAGATGCATGCACTGTACTGTCACCATTTGAGGAGGCCACAAGGATGGTGAGTCGTGACAGTCCCTGTTGTGTTCCTGCTGGAGCATTCTCTGCGTGGCATTATGGACAGGGCACTGGAGGCAGAACAGCGGGAGGAAGAGGAGGACTTCCTTTCCTCTCAAGGCCCACTTTATGCAGACACCATTGATCCTGTGCCACAGAACACACAAGAGGAGAGAGGAGGAGGATTCTGGCAGTTTCAGAGGGATTGAAGCAGAGGAAGACATACGTCAAATAGTAAGCAATGGTTTTCCATCCCCAGGACCTTTAAGAGTAGTATGTGGCTGGGAGGAGGCAGTTCCAGATACTGTAATCCTCAGGGACCCTGAGGAGTCTGCTTCTCATGCCTCCACAAATTTGCGGTGCATGGGCTCCCTCTTGCTTCAAAGCCTGCGAAAGGACCCAAGAATATGTGGCATAAAGGAAAAGGATCACTATCCTCCTTGACCACTGTTACAAGGGTAAAGTCTCAGAACTGCTTTTTTTTTAAAGCAGGCTGTACCTGGACCCCTATAACCATTGTATGTCCAACTTGCATATAACCCTTTAAATTGGGCACTTTCGATTTTTCCCATTCGAATCCCATAGAATTCAATGGGGCTGTTATTTGTTACTAACTTTCCCAATATTCGAAAGTTTTGGTGCGAATCGAACAGGGGATCGTTCGGCCTATCCCTAATTGTTAGTAACATGTCACAGGTTGTATTCTTGTGACTAACAAAAGCCGGTGTCCATAAAAGACTAGAAAAACTTAACATAAATAAATCACTCCGGTTCCGGCGCC
The DNA here is from genome assembly GCA_018402905.1 of Glandirana rugosa. Taxonomy (NCBI): domain Eukaryota; kingdom Metazoa; phylum Chordata; class Amphibia; order Anura; family Ranidae; genus Glandirana; species Glandirana rugosa. The sequence goes on from BLSH010312730.1 coordinate 23,719, forward strand.
TCATGGAGTAGCTGCCTCTCTCCTCAGCTCCCGCAGCAGACCCGAGAATCTGCCTTAAAATCCTTTCCGTGGGTCTCTTCTGATACTCAAAACGAAAAATCGGGCTTCTAAAGGCTCCGGGAAAAGATCTATGGACCGATTCGTGGAAAAAAACAGCTCCCGTTCTTCCACGGCGAATCGAGGCCCGGAGGCGGGCGTTCGTTCGGACACGCCGACGCGATCGTTGTCCATCTCTTGCAACGAACCTTCGGATCCGACCACGCGGCCGGAAACCTCAGGCCTAACAACACACGGTGGAATGGAAGTGAGTACGACACCCCCCCCAGTCCTCCTCTTCATGCAACTGTGACACAGAAATGATAGCAAAAGCCGTGGCGGCCCTCCTGGCTCCCACCATAGCCAGCTCAGTAGAACAGGCAGTCCAGGCAGGCCTACGCAACTTTCATAAAGAATTAAAAGTACACGCCGAAAGATTGAATGAAGCAGAGCATCGTATCTCTAACCTAGAGGATGAAGCCTACCAAGCCCACAAATCGGACCAAGACCAAGATAAGCAAATCAAATGGATGTCTGAAAAACTGGAAGACTTGGAAAATAGATCCAGGAGATCTAACCTCAGGTTTATAGGCATCCCAGAATCCCTCTCCCCCTCGGCTCTGATAAACTTCTGGGGCGTTAAGATACCCGTGGCGCTTGGTCTCCCTAGGCCTTGTATAGTAGAGCGAGCACATCGACTCGGCGCACCAAAACCTGACCGGAACGCTCCCAGGCCTATCATCGCAAAGTATTTAAACTACGCCGAAAAACAAGAGATCCTCCAGAAATACCGCCAGATGAAATCCCTGCGCATAGAAGGTACCAGCATCCTTATTTTTGCTGATTACTCAGCGGACGTCGCAAGGAAAAGAAAAGCCTTTCAACCAATATGCGCGGAACTCTTCAAACGCAACATAAAATTTACCCTGGCGTTTCCAGCCGCATTGCGCATGAAGGCCCCTAACGGGGATCAACTGTCCTTCCAAGACCCAGCTGAAGCAGACGATTATCTTCGTTCCCTTCGTCAGGATTCCTATGCCAGAGTTGCTTCCAAAGACCCAACAGCCATGTGTTCCTCCGACCACAGAAGCCCCCGCAAGGATCACCCCAAGCGTTTCAAACCGACGGGAGACCAGGTTACTGAGCTCATGGATTAAACGTCTCCTCTCCATTGTTTACTCTTGTTCTCGACACAGAGGATGACTGGATAGACATAGAAGTTAAGTGGATCTACACTACCCTCCACCAGATACACTTTTTCTTCCTACCACCTGTCGGACTCTACAACTTCCACGGGGACTGGTCAAGAGGCCTTCACCTCTATCGCTCCCACGGATTAACTCTTCTTTCTCAGGGCTCCTGCTACAGGGAACTGTATCGGTGCAGTGAGTACATGTGGAAAAAAAGGAAGTCCCACATGATGTTGTTGTATTTTGTGTTACTCTTAAGGTATAGTTTCCTTGCCTTTTTACTTGTAGTAAGGTTGTGCATACTCTGTTACTATGCTCCTCTGCCACTCTATAACCACACCATCCCACTTAGGGTCAATCTGAAAGTTCCCCGATCCCAGGCCAAATTGTCACACCAACCAGCTCTCACCAGTTCTTATTTATCTTCCTTCTCTAATCCACGATCCCATTTTTATGAGAATAGTCTCCTGGAACATAAAAGGACTTAGGTCACCAATAAAGCGAGCTAAAATCCTGAGGCACTTAAAGAGGATGCGGGCGGATATTGCCTTACTCCAGGAATCTCACCTTCCCAAATCTGATTTTCACCGCATGAAAAAATTTTGGGTAGGCACGGTAGAAGGTTCTGAAGCCATGGGACGTAAAGGTGGAGTCCTGATTCTAATTCGTAAAAACACGCAATATAAAGTCATTTCGGTGGACACCGATTCCCAGGGTCATTTCATAACGGTGAAACTCAGTTGGGGTGACAAAACCCTTCTGATCTCAAACATTTATGCCCCGAACAATCCGACCAAACAGTTCTTTACATCCCTAGTGACGCATCTTTTAAAATACCCTGATCTCCCCCACATCATTGCCGGAGATTTTAATTGCACCATGCACGATCCCGTTGATAGATCTCGCCCCAAAACCCCGTTAGCCGATCACAACCTTTCAGAATCAACCATCCTAGCTTCAACTATGGAATCCCTCGGTCTGCAAGACCTATGGAGACTCCAACATCCCACAGACAGGGAATTTACTTTCTTTTCAGCACCCCACAAGGTTTTTACAAGAATCGACTATATATTTGGCTCAGAGTCTTGCATCCCTCTATTAGAGGATTCTAAAATAGGGGAAATAGCAATCTCAGACCATGCCCCAGTCTCGATCTCCCTGGTAGACCCCAACCCGATCCTGAATCCCAAGCTATGGCGCTTCCCCCCACACTTAGCTCAAATCTCTGACTTCCAGACCTTCCTATCCAGGGCATGGGACGAATACTCCCAGGACAATATAAATCATCTTGATAACCCAAATTTATTTTGGGAAGCAGGAAAAGCCTATCTTAGAGGCCGAATCATTTCTTACGCAGCGTCGTTCAAAAAACACAACATGGCTAGATTCAAGGAGGCCAGCCAGAAACTCCAACTAGCACAGAGAGCCCTCACTACCGATAACTCCAACGAAAACATAGTCACTTGGAAAGCAGCTAAACGAGAGTTCGACCACTGGGCTGATGCTCTCGAACTTTCCAAAAAGGCCCGTGTGGATGCTACGTTCTTTAAATTCGGTAACAAGCCAGGCAAACTTTTATCAAGATTATGTAAAGGTCCCCACACCCCCACTCACATTCGCGCACTCCGTGACCCGGTAGGCAATATCAAAACCAATCCACAGGATTTAGCCAAGGTCATGTATGATTTCTATAGCAATCTATATGCCCTGGACGACATAAACCTACCTAAAGCCAGGGAATTCCTAAACACCCTGGACATTCCCCAAATTTCCCCCTTAAATCTCACCTACCTAAATGCCCCAATAACAGCCCAAGATATAACAGACACTATCCAAAAAATAGCACCAGCCAAAGCCCCAGGCCCCGATGGTTATACAGGCGAATTTTACAAATCCTTCCAATCGATTATAGGTCCTACGCTCCTTAAGGTGTATCAGCACATCTGGGAGGGGGGCCCATATCTTGCTACAGGCCAACAGGCCATCATCAAACTGTTGGAAAAGAAAGGGAAAGACCCACTAGATCCAGGTTCATACAGGCCCATCTCTCTCCTTAATTTAGACGTTAAAATCCTGTCAAAAATAATCGCCACCCGCTTAGCCAATATTCTCCCCACACTAATTCACCCAGCACAATCGGGCTTTGTTAAGGGCAGGACCGCCACCTTGAATATCCGCAAGGTAATGATGGCCCTAGACTATGCCAATTCACACAGCGAAGCTGAGCTGGCCATCATTGCCTTGGATGCAGAAAAAGCATTCGATAACGTCAATTTCGAATGGCTTCACCTAGTCCTTACTAAAATGGGTTTTGTTGGTCCTTTCCTACATATGCTCAAAGAAATGTACGCCTCCCCGAAAGCTAAGCTGGTGGTCGCAGGGATCCTCTCCCAAGAACTCAGGTTATTTAAAGGCACAAGACAAGGCTGCCCCCTATCACCCTTGCTCTTTAATCTGGCCATGGAACCTCTTTCTAGACACCTAACTTTTATTGCTCCCATTCACGGCATCCCTTTTGCAGACCAAGAAATCTGCTCCGCCCTTTTTGCTGACGATAAATAAATCACCAGGATCAGATGGCTTACATATGAGAGACCTCAAAGAACTTAGGTTATAGCCAGATCACTATTCCTAATTAGAGTTGAGCGAACACCTGGACGTTCGGGTTCTGCGGGTCCGACCGAACTTTGGGAAAAAGTCTGGGTTCGGCACCGAACGTTGCCCGAACGTTATCCCGGACCCAGAACTCCATTGAAGTCAAAGGGGACCCGAACTTTTAGGCACAAAAATGGCTGTAACAAAGTCCTGCCAAGTGCTAGAGGGCTGCAAAAGGAAGTAAAATGGGGGTAAGAGTGGGGCAAGTGCCCTACAAAAAAATGGGCATAGGGAAAAGAAATTAAAATCAAATAGACTAGGAGATGATTTTTGAACAATAATGTGTCGCTTACAGCTGCAGCTAAAACCTCTCCCTTTAGAACTAGGAGATGATTTTTGAACAATAATCTGTCCCTCTAAGCAGAAGCCTCTACCTAGTGCAGTCAGATCGCTCAAAGCAGCAGTATGTGAAATCTCAAATTACTCCCACAATCTGATCGTTGTGTACGATCCCACAATCTGATCGCTGTGTACGATCGTAACGATCATTGTGTTAGGTAGGGTTTGATCTGCAATGTGTCATTCAAAGCAGCAGTAAGTGAAATCTCAAATTACTCCAACAATCTGATCGTTGTGCAGGATCGTAGCGATCGTTGTGTTATGCAGAGTTTGATCTGCAATCTGCAATCTGTCACTCAAAGCAGCAGTATGTGAAATCTCAAATTTCTGCAATCTGTCCGTCAGAGCAACAGCAGTAGTAATCTCAGGATGCAGGATCAGATGTTAAAATGTCTACAATCTCTCCCTCACAAAAACGCAGACAACTTCCTCTCCCTACCTGACCAAAGAGCATGTGACATGCAGCACTGTGACTCCAGCTTATAAAGAGGCTGGGTCACATGATGCACTGGCCAATCACAGCCATGCCATTAGTAGGCATGGCTGTTATGGCTTCTAAGGGCAAACCAGTGAAACGCTTGTTGATTGGCTGCCCTGCAGCTTCTCAACACGTGGAGTAAAATACCAGAGCCCCGGACCCGAACCCGAACGTTTTTTGAAATGTCCGTGTTCGGGTCCAGGTCCTGGACACCCGAAAGTTCGGTACGGACCCGAACGTTACAGTCCGGGTTCGCTCAACACTATTTATCACGGACTAACAATATTTGGGTAGTTGTATTGTACACCTATCACATACAGATGTTTGGTTTACAGTATCTAGATTGTCTAGGGTGGCTCTCTAGTCTATCCTTGTTATTTATTCATTTTAGCGCTACACTTTATGAGTTTCAAGTTTACATAAGCAATTTAGGAATATTGTTGTGTTAGCAGCTTTATTTAGTCACCTATTTATTCACCTGTTACACAGTTTGGGATAGCGCAATATTTTTCTTCTTTTTTCTGTACTTCGAT
>BLSH010312884.1:58717-85348 GCA_018402905.1 Glandirana rugosa
GTGCTCCCGCCTTCCTCACAAATTCGATCTACTTACGGTACAATGAGGAAGGAGGCAACGGGGCACTCCGCCATCCTCACAAATTCGATCTACTCACGGTACAATGAGGAAGGCGGCACCGGGTCACTCCCACCTTCCTCACAAATTCGATCTACTCACGGTACAATGAAGATGGAGGCACCGGGGCACTCCCGCCTTCCTCACAAGACTTGATGTACTCACTTTACAAAAATGAGGAAGGAGGCACCGGGGCGCTCCCGCCTTCCTCATAAAAAAAAAAAAAATGGATATACTCACTTTACAAAAAAAAAAAAAAAAAGGTAGGAGGCACCGGGTTCTCCCGCCTTCCTCACAATTGGTTCGCTCACTGTACATGTGAGGAAGGAGGCATGTAAAAAAAAAAAAAAAAACATTTCACTCATATAGGTAAAAAAAAAAAAAATACTCCTTCCGCCCTCGCGGGGCCACGGAGGAAGGAGTAAAAACATTTCACTCATGTAGTTCAGAACACTCCTTCCGCCCTCACGGGGCCACGGAGGTAGAAGTAACATGGCACTCATCTAGCTTAAACACTCCTTCCACCCTCACTGGGCCACGGCGGAAGGAGTAACATGGCACTCATCTAGCTTAAACACTCCTACCGCCTCACGGGGCAACGGAGGAAGGAGTAACATGGCATTCATCTAGCTTAAACACTCCTTCCGCCCTCGTGGGGCCACGGAGGAAGGAGTCTCATTTTCTCACGGGTTCTTAGTTACTCAACATTTGCACTAATCTTCAGGAGGTAGGCCTATCAGATGGGGGCTCCTTCCGCCCACACGGGGCCACGAAGGAAGGAGTTCCATGTCATACGTTAATTTTGTTCAAAGTTTTATTTTCTGTGGTGTTTTGTAGTGTGTTTCACATGGTGCTTCTTCCGCCCACACGGGGCCATGGAGGAAGGAACAGTATGCCACTTGTTAAGCTGCAGGTTCTCACTAAATTTCTTTGGTCAATTCTGGTTGTAGACCGTGGTGCTTCTTCCGCCCCCACACGGGGCCACAGAGGAAGGGGCAGCATGTCATGCATTTCTGCACACTATGTTCGTTATTTTCACTTCTCATCCCCAAACAACTGGTAGCAGGTCACGGCAGGTGACCCTCCTTCCGCCCTCACGGGGCCACGGAGGAAGGAGAGGGCGGCTCGCTGATCTTACCATTTAGCCACGGGACCGGGGCTATTTGTCGTGCTTTGTTGTTGGCGGGTCAAGTTTCCCTCCGCTCATCCGGGGCCTCAAAGGTAGGAGCGGTACGTACTTAAAGTTACCAAAGGTCGTTTCATCTTGCAGTCGGCCTCATATCTCAGGCGCCAGTCAGCTCTCCTTCCGCTCTCAACGAAGCCGGAGGGGGGAGTGGCGCTTCATGTTAGATTGCGCACTTTTTCTCCTCATTGTGGCGCACTCGGCTGGTCGGGAATCTGAGACCCTCTCACGCCCTCGGGGCCTCATAGGTAGACACGGGGTCGTCTGTAGGCCATACTCGGCACATCAGTTCTCATATCAGCCGCAGTTCACCATCCAGTGCTTCAAACGTTCTCCGCCCTTACACCCCAGGGCAGCGGCGATAGTAGGTAGCCCGAATTAGAACAGGCGTTTCAGAGTCTAAAGTCAGTTGTTGCGTTAAGGGGTCCACCAAGGCCTCAATAATAACATTCCAGTTACGTTTTCTTTTTCTTTTTTTTTGGCGTTCAGCCAAGTCGGTGATTCAGTCTACTATCCGGTAAGTAGCAATCGTGTTAGCAGGAGTTCGGTAAACACTAGTCAGGGATGCTAGCTCACAGGTCACTTCCTGTCCCAAGGAAGGGAGGCGGTTAGGCAGGGTCAGCACGATTGGTCACCCCGGGTGTTCTTACCAGGTCAAGGGGGTACCGGAACCTCCGCACATTTGCAACGTTCACCGTCTGGTTCCATTTCCAGGCAGGGGCCATCACGTTATCTTTTTACGTAGCCGCACAGCCGGGTTGCACGATCCACCTTTGCATGCGGTTATCATCATGGTCAGCACAGTGCAAGTCTTGCTCGGGCCACTCACCATGGCACTACGTTGGCATCCCTCTCGTTACCTATTATCACCTCCTCATGTAGATTTCTTGATTATACAGGTCATGTCGCAAGCAGAAGATATAAGGGAATTCCCTTCCAACCCTCCATCACCAGCCAGAAGCTCTGAACACGGAGGCTCCCCTTGCTTAAGATCTTGGACTATTCCGAAGCTGATCGCGGAGCTTCAGCTCAGGGGCATCTCATATCCGGCATCAGCCCGAAAGGCCGAACTTTTCAGATTGTTGTTTCCCCAGACTTCCGGTTCTAATGCAGAGCAAGTGACTCTTCGCGCAGTAGCCAATTCTCTTTCCGAAATTCAAGCTACACTGACTTCCTTGGTCACGTCAGGTCAGGATCTGAGGGCCAGGGTGGAAGCTTTGGAGGCCAGACCACTCCCATCGCTGGAGGTTCAAGCCCCATCTGGGCCTCCAGCTGGGCCCGGAGCTCCGGCCGTACCCTCGCTGGGTTCCCTAGTGGCAGGTATTGGTTCAGGCACGCCCTCTGTCATCCCGGCCCATTTTGTCCCTGCTAACATCAGGAGGGATATTTTAGAAGGGAAATATATCAACCTAGCATCCCTCCTGATCGCAGCACACGATGTCGCAGACAATCACTCCTATGCCTGCGGGGATGTGTCGGTGATTGTCAAAACCAGGGATCAGAGGCTCAGTCGGAAGTTATCCATACCAGAGTTCGTCCTGGCTTTCAGCATGTACAGAGACATTATATGTTCAGTACAGCCAGGGTGCAGGGAAGAGCTAGACCTGCATTTGTATGCCAAAGTGGATTTAGGCCACAAGTACGGTGGTACCAGTTTTTATGATTACCACCGTTCTTTTTCAGCCAAAGCAGTGGCAGTGCTGCTTCAACATCAGGTAACTGTATACTGGGGGAATTGTGATACCGAGCTCTTCTGCAGGCATTTCGTCGGTCTCAGGGCCCCGGTATGCGTCAATCCTCTTCCCACACGACCTCATGGTGCCCAAACACGGAGCCCTCCCCCCTGCCCGGGTTTCCCCGGCCAGGAGTTAGCGGAGTTACTAGTTCCAACAGTGTATCTCAAGTAGACAAGTTGGGCCGACCTATACATCATCTTGGCAAGGCCCAGATCTGCAAAAATTATAATTTAGGGTCATGCAACTACAACCAGTGCAGGCTACTTCATATCTGTTTTGTTTGTTTCAGGGCTCATCCTAAAATGACGTGCTCCTTGAAACACACAAACAGGCCCTGACTAAGCCGGGTTAACGTTCCACTGCTGGCAGCCTGGCTGGCGGAACACCCTTCACCCACAGTAATGGAGTTTCTGGTATCGGGTTTCTCGTCAGGTTTCCACACCGGTTTCAATTCCCTGCCGCAGACAACTTTCGAGTGCCCCAACTTGATGTCCGCGGTGGGCAACTGGGAAGCAGTGGACACCTTACTGCAGGCAGAATTAGAGAAGGGGTTTGTAATAGGCCCTTTCACCGAGCTGCCTTTTGAAAGCTGGAGGGTTAATCCTATCGGGATAGCGGTGGGCAAATTCAACAATAAACTACGCTTGATTTATGATTTGTCAGCGCCTCATTCCTCTCAGGTACCTAGTCTCAATTCATTGATCCCGTCTGAGGAGTTTTCCTTGAAAGATGCGTCAGTAGATCAGGCTGTCCAGTGTATCATCAAATCGGGGGTCGGGGCCTGGCTGTCCAAAGCGGATATTTCAGTTGCTTTTAAACTATTGCCGATCCTTCCTTCCTTATGGCAATGGCATGGAATTAAGTGGCGGGAGCAATATTATTTCGCCACGAAACTTACATTCGGGTCCAAAAGCAGCCCGTGGCTTTTCAACACTTTTGCACAAGCTCTCAGTTGGATTTTGGTGCACCGGGAAGGTTGTCAGGAGGTTATCCACTATCTGGATGACTTCCTGCTGATCGAGTCGGTCCACGGGAATCCTTCTGATCTTGAGAAATTGGTCTCTGTTTTTTCGGCTCTCAATGTGCCTTTAGCTGCTAAAAAAGTGGAGGGCCCAGCCAAAACCCTAAATTTCCTGGGCATCAGGTTGGATACCCAATCTATGCAGGCTAGTCTTCCTTCAGATAAATTAGTAAGGATCAAGGAACGCATCCATGCTTGCACAAGATCACAGATATGTACCAGGAGGGAGTTACAGTCTCTCATGGGCATGCTGAATTTCACGATGAGGATAATTCCTCAAGGCAGGTCCTTTGTGTCCAGACTGTTGTCTCTCCTCCCCCTAGCAGACAACTCCAATGCCTGCATCAAATTGGACGCTGCTGCAATAGCAGACCTTAATATGTGGGACTGTTTTCTAGGTCAGTGGAACGGCGTTTCCATGTTCATCCCAGCCGTTTCCGACTCATCACCCACAGTGGTTTCCGATGCAGCCACATCCAGAGGTTTTGCGGCTATATTCGGTAAACACTGGCTGGCAGAGCATTGGCCGGATGAAGTGAAATCCATACCTGGGTTCTACAAGACCTCGGCCTTGTTTGAGATCTATCCTCTCGTGGCAGCAGCTCAGGTATGGGGTCACTTATGGGATGGCCAGACAGTCAAGTTCGTATCAGATAATGCAGCAGTAGTTGAAATTATTAACAAGGGTAGGTCCAAGTCACTGACTATCATGGACTTTCTAAGAAAGCTAACCTGGCTCTCCCTGCACGGGAATTTCCACATCGTTTGCAGTTTCATCGAAAGTACAGGGAACTTGGCAGCCGACGCATTGTCACGTTTTAATTATCCTTTATTTTTCCGACAGGTTCCGGAGGCAGACCTTCAGGCTACACCATGCCCTTGTTACTCAACACTCAGGATGGATTAAGCGTCTTGCAGGGGAGCTGATCACCTCGTCTTTAGCAGCTAATACCAGGAAAGCGTTACGACGCAGCTTGGCAAGCTTTTCTCTCCTTTTTAGTACAATTCCCACACGCAGACCGGTTCAGCGTGGATTGTGTGTTGACGTTTATCTCCTTTTGCCACTTTAACCTGAAGCTAATACTGTCTACTATTAAAACGTACGTGGCAGGGATCCAGCATTTTAGGTCCATGCAGCACCCAAATGTTCCATCCTTATTATTTGCTCACCCTATCAAGGCTATCTTCAAGGGTTTACAAAAGCGTGGCCCACCTCCTACACTTAGCAGATGGCCGATTACGGGCCAGCTATTTCGGGACATGTCTGACATGCTCTCCTCGGAACCATTCGGCAGACAAGCCAGCCTGGTTATCAAGGCAGCTATATATTTGGCTTTCTACGGATTCCTCAGGCCAAGCGAGTTTTCCGTATCAGGTCCTCGGTCCCGCCCTATTCTGCTAAGACATCTCACTAGACATCAGGGTCAATTCAGGTTACACTTAGAGAAGTGGAAGACTAGCCAAACAGGCAGGGGCCCAGTCATTAGGTATTTTGAGACTAATACAGCCTGGTGTCCGGTCAAGGTGCTGGAGGCCCTGTTGGATCAACTTAGAGGGAAGGATAGAGATGGTCCTTTACTGCCGTTTCCTGATACCCCGCTCACTACTAGCCAGTTCATCAAACATGTGCGCATTTTGCTATCTAGGCTAGGAACAAACCCCAAATTATTTTCAGGTCACTCCTTCAGGATTGGTGCGGCCTCTGCTGCCTCTCAGCAAGGGGTCCCCGCACATGTAATACGAAAATTAGGCAGATGGAAGTCGTTTTGTTATGTTAGATACAAACCCGAACCTTTTGCCGAGATTTCCAGTGCCTTTGCTCGGTTGGTCGATTAGTTTGTATTTTTGTCATAATAAAAAAAAAATAAAAAAATCTTTGTCTGCCTAATCCTGTCTGTGTCTTTTTGCCCCCTTTAAGGCATACTGACCCTCGTGACCACGGCACACTTCAGGTCTCTGTCCATTCCAATTAGGTCTCACCATTTCACTCTGAAGATTCCGAGTACAAATGTTAAGGCTGGCCGCAGGCCGCCTGTATTTGTACGAGGAGTCTGGGGGCATTTAACCCAGCCTCCTCCTACCTAAGGTACGGCTTCTGGGAACGTCTCTCCCACCCTCCCTAGCCCTCTTATTCATAATTCTTTTACTACAAACCATATCAGGTATGCCCCCTTTAAGGCATACTGACCCTCGCGACCACGGCACACTTCAGGTCTCTGTCCATTCCAATTAGGTCTCACCATTTCACTCTGAAGATTCCGAGTACAAATATATATATATACAGTGGGGCAAAAAAGTATTTAGTCAGCCACAAATTGAGCAAGTTCTCACACTTAAAAAGAGGAGAGAGGCCTGTGATTTTCCTCATAGGTACACTTCAACTATGAGAGACAGAATAAGAAAAAAAATCCAGAAAATCACATTGTCTGATTTTTAAAGAATTTATTTGCAAATTATGGTGGAAAATAAGTATTTGGTCAATAACAAAAGTTAATCTCAATACTTTGTTATATACCCTTTTTTGGCAATGACAGAGGTCAAACGTTTTCTGTAAGTCTCCACAAGGCTTTTACACACTGTTGCTGGTAGTTTGGCCCATTCCTCCATGCAGATCTCCTCTAGAGCAGTGATGTTTTGGGGTTGTCGCTGGGCAACACGGATTTTATACTCCCTCCAAAGATTTTCTATGGTGTTGAGATCTGGAGACTGGCTAGGCCACTCCAGGACCTTGAAATGCTTCTTATGAAGCCACTCCTTCTTTGCCTGGGCGGTGTGTTTGGGATGATTGTCATGCTGAAAGACCCAGCCACGTTTAATCTTCAATGCCCTTGCTGATGGAAGGAGATTTTTACTCAAAATCTCACGATACATGGATCCATTCATTCTTTCCTTTACACGGATCAGTCGTCCTGGCCCCTTTGCAGAAAAACAGCACCAAAGCATGATGTTTCCACCCCCATGCTTCACAGTAGGTATGGTGTTCTTTGGATGCAACTCAACATTCTTTCTCCTCCAAACACGACAAGTTGGGTTTTTACCAAAAATGTCTATTTTGGTTTCACCTGACCATATGACATTCTCCCCATCCTCTCCTGGATCATCCAAATGCTCTCTAGCAAACTTCAGACGGGCCTGGATATGTACTGGCTTAAGCAGGGGGACACGTCTGGTACTGCAGGATTTGAGTCCCTGGCGGCGTAGTGTGTTACTGATGGTAGCCTTTGTTACTTTGGTCCCAGCTCTCTGCAGGTCATTCACTAGGTCCCCCCGTGTGGTTCTGGGATTTTTGCTCACCGTTCTTGTGATCATTTTGACACCACGTGGTGAGATCTTGCATGGAGCCCCAGATTGAGGGAGATTATCAGTGGTCTTGTAGGTCTTCCATTTTCTAATAATTGCTCCCACAGTTGATTTCTTCACACCAAGCTGGTTTCCTATTGCAGATTCAGTCTTCCTAGCCTGGTGCAGGTCTACAATTTTGTTTCTGGTGTCCTTTGACAGCTCTTTGGTCTTGGCCATAGTGGAGTTTGGAGTCTGACTGTTTGAGGTTGTGGACAGATGTATTATACTGATAATGAGTTCAAACAGGTGCCATTAATACAGGTAAGGAGTGGAGGACAGAGGAGCCTCTTAAAGAAGAAGTTACAGGTCTGTGAGAGCCAGAAATCTTGGTTTTTTGTAGGTGACCAAACTTTTAAAGCAGAAATTATGTTTTTTTTTAGTTATCAGTCTTTTCTTTTATATAGTAACATATTCAGTATCTCACAAAAGTGAGTACACCCCTCACATTTTTGTAAATATTCTATTTTATCTTTTCATGTGACAACACTGAAGAAATGGCACTTTTCTACAATGTAAAGTAGTGAGTGTACAGCTTGTATAACAGTGTACATTTGCTGTCCCCTCAAAATAACTCAACACACAGCCATTAATGTCTAAACCACTGGCAACAAAGGTGAGTACACCCCTAAGTGAAAATGTCCAAATTGAGCCCAAAGTGTCAATATTTTGTGTGGCCACCATTATTTTCCAGCACTGCCTTACCTCTTCAGCATGGAGTGCACCAGAGCTTCACAGGTTGCCACTGGAGTCCTCTTCCACTCCTCTATGATGACATCACAGAGCTGGTGGATGTTAGAGACCTTCTGCTCCTCCACCTTCTGTTTGAGGATGCCCCACAGATGCTCAATAGGGTTTAGGTCTGGATACATGCTTGGCCAGTCCATCACCTTTACCCTCAACTTCTTTAGCAAGGCAGTGGTTGTCTTGGAGGTGTGTTTGGGGTCATTATCATGTTGAAATACTACCTTCCGCCCCAGTCTCTGAAGGGAGGGAATTATGCTCTGCTTCAGTATGTCACAGTACATGTTGGCATTCATAGTTCCCTCAATGAACTGTAGCTCCCCATTGCCGGCAACACTCATGCAGACCCAGACCATGACCATGCTTGACTCTTTTCAAGATATGCTTGTCTTTGTACTCCTCACCTTGTTGCTACCACACACGCTTGACACCATCTGAACCAAATAAGTTTATCTTGGTCTCATCAGACAATAGGACATGGTTCCAGTACTCCATGTCCTTAGTCTACTTGTCTTCCGCAAACTTTTCCGCAAACTTTTTTCAGGCTTTCTTGTGCATCATCTTTAGAAGAGACTTCCTTCTGGAAACGACAGCCATGCAGACCAATTTGATGCAGTGTGCGGCGTACATACGGTCTGAATACTGACAGGATGACCCCCCACCCCTTCAACCTCTGCAGCAATGCTGGCAGCACTCATACGTCTATTTCCCAAAGACAACCTCTGGATATGACGCTAAGTACGTGCACTCAACTTCTTTGGTCGACCATCGCGAGGCCTATTCTGAGTGGAACCTGTCCTGTTAAATCGCTGTATGGTCTTGGCCACCGTGCTGCAGCTCAGTTTCAGGGTCTTGCCAATCTCCCTATAGCCTAGGCCATCTTCATGTAGAGCAACAGTTCTTTTTTTTTTAGATCCTTAGAGAGTTCTTTGCCATGAGGTGCCATGTTGAGGTTCCATGTTGAACTTCCAGTGACCAGTATGAGAGAGTGACAGGAAGTGATGCCAGGTACAGACAGGAACATAGGACGAAATAGAGAGGACATATTGCTGGGTCTGGCGGCAGAGGAGAGGAGGGTTGCTTCTATGATATGCTTGCTGATCCGATCAAGTGCGCTACATGAAGAGGTGTCTGCAAAGGATGTCCCTTTGGCTGGCCTGATCTGTGGAGGAAATTTGAGTTTTACATGCATTTTTTCCATTGGTTTCTGGTAAGGAGACTTGCTGGAGATTGTTTTTCCTTCCATTTCTATGCACAAGTGCTGGTGTTGGGACTCCTTTTTCATCTGCGGATCCTCTATGGACTGTATATTTAAACATCTTAGCGCTCCAATACTATTTTTTTCATAAGAATATATATATATATACAGTATATAGTATATATATATATATATATACAGGTGATCCCTGGGTTACAAACAAGATAAGGTCTGTAGGTTTGTTCTTAAGTCGATTTGTTTGTAAGTCAGAACAGGTATATTTTTTAAGTATAGCTCCAGCAAAAAAACTGGTTTTTAGCTTTTTGGATAGCATAGGGAAGGGTTAACACCCCTGTAACATTTGTTTTGCTGTCTATGTTCCTGTTCAGAAGATTTCACCTCACTTTCTGTCCCAGTGATAATTGGATTTTGAAAATTTTAGGTTGTTGTGGAAAGAAGCCTTGGTGGTAAAGCATCAGTGAAGACACCTTTTTTCAATACTAACTCTTACAGGAGTGAATTTCCCTTCCTAGGGGTAGATTTCCTCTCACTTCCTGTTGTCTTCCTCCGTTTGTAAGTAGAAGTTGTTTGTAAGTCGGATGTTTGTAACTAATGAACCGCCTGTATATATATAATATGCTACCTTCAGTGTAGACTATATATACAGCTCATTCAGTGTATAGTATATAGAGTCAGTTCAGGCAGTAAGAATATATATGTACAGTATATAGCAGCCCTCACATTTTCTCACTTGCCTACTCGCAATTTGCAAGTGAAAAATGAGGGCTGGTGAGCATGGGCTGCCTCCCATTCAACTCCGCTAGTAGGCGGGGTTGAATGGGAGCCGTTCTCCCTCCTAGGAAAAAAGAGAGGGGAGGAAGAGGTGAGCCAGCCGGCAGATGAACAGAGCAGGGATTGCCCACTGTAAGAGCTTTCAATAGAATTCCCGCAGTGTCCCTGGAGCTCACCGTCATACAGTCCCTCCTCCTGGCCTTTGATAGACATTACACCGGTCCAATGGCGGGACGTGTGACGTTATCAGCTGGCCGGGAGGTGGGATTGTGCTCTCCTCGCATTCATGGGCACATCAGGCTGGATTTATTGGCACGTCAGGCTGCATTCATGGGCACATCAGGCTGCGTTCATGGGTATGTCAGGCTGCATTTATGGGCACATCAGGATGCATGTATGGACACATCAGGATGCATGTAAGGGCACATCAAGCTGCATTCATGGGCACATCAGGCTGCATTCATGGGCAAAGCAGGCTGCATTCATGGGCATATCAGGCTGCATGTATGGGCACATCAGGCTGCATTCATGGGCACGTCAGGCTGTATCAAGAGCATATCAGGCTGCATGTATGGGCACATCAGGCTGCATTCATGGGCAAGTCAGGCTGCATGTATGGACACATCAGGCTGCATTCATGGGCAATGGGCATGTCAGGCTGCTTGTATGGGCACTGGTTACGCTGCATTCATGGGCACTGGTTACACTGCACTGATGGGCACATGTCCGGCTGCATTGATGGGCACTGGTTGCGCTGCATTGATGGGCATTGGTCAGGATGCCCTGATGGACACAGGTCAGGCTGCATTGATGGGCACCGGTGAGGCTGCACTGATAAAGTTTTTGTTAATATTTATCTTTGTAACTTAATTCTGCATAATACATTTAAGTGTCATTTCATGAGAATTTATGATGGAGTGTTTGGGGGTGGGATTGGGGGCAGGCCATGGTAGGGGTTGGGTGGGTCTACTGGTGGCGAGTAACTCTTAAGGCCTGGCTAGTAGCTCAAGTTAAAATCTAAAGTACAAATAAACACCACAGGCACCCTCTACTAAACAGGTTGAGCACTACCCATATGACCATAGAGGAAGATTGGGTCCTAACTGTACATGAGATATTTAGAGTTACTAGGGGTATTAATAGTATAGACACATGTATTCCTCCATCTTGGTCTATTGGCGTGTTTCATTTTATAGAGAAAACCTTCTTCAGGACATGATGGGTTAGGTGCTGTTCAGTCTAAGTGATTGAGGAGCTGGTGTGTGACAAGACAAACAACGTGTAGGTAACTCTATTCATTAAAGAGTCATATAAGTCCAAGACTAATAGCTCAAATGCCAATGCTGTATTATCAACTTCCACAGGTGACAGCCCAAAGATTAGTCCAAACTTTAAAAGCAGTGTATCCACCTGAGTATGGATTGTGGGTAACACGATTGAGGAAGATCCCCGGACTCAGTAACTAGCAGGTAGGTATCTAGAGCTCAGCATCCAGCTTGACATGCTACACCGGCGGGTTGCATGGTCTCTTATATGGTGAGTCATAAGCAGGTAACACCCCAATGGCATTCAGGTGGGACACCAGGGGTGCAAATAACCCCAACTCTATGTAAGGTGCAGTCAGAGAGTCCCCCAAATAGTAAATTCCACAGGCAGTATATCTAAAGGGAAATGCCTCCAAGTACCAGAGATATTTTTGAGACCAATGCGATGTGTGTTCCCGCCGGTGGGAGAAGCTTTTCTCTATAAAGTGAAACATGTCGACAGACCAAGGTGGAGGAATAGATGGGTCTATACTATTAATACCCTTAGTAACTCCGAATATCTCATGTAAAGTTAGGACCCCGTCTTCCTCTATGGTCATATGGGTAGTGCTCAACATTTTTAGTAGAGGGTGCCTGTGTTGTTTATTTGTACTATGTGTTTAGATTTTAACCAGATTTTGTAATAAAGTACGCTTTTTAATATCTCTGCCACTCTTTTCTTTTTGTTGTGCCCACAAAGTCCAGCCGTTTTTTGGAAGGGGGTATCTTTCTTCCCTTTCAATCCTAGTATTATACATTTGGATGTTGGCATGCTGAGGGTCCTCCTCTTCTATATATATATACAGTATAGTTACAGTGTTCTGCCACCACCAACCCCTAAGGCCCAATTTTTCTGCACCTGTTTGCCTGGGGCATGTCATTACAATTGTTTTAATTAATTACAACAGCAGGGCCCATTCCTGCGCCCAACACGAGTAATTGTGAGGGGTTATAGTGTTCTGCCACCACCAACACTCAAGGTCCAATTTTTCTGCAACTGTGTGACTGGGGCATGTCATTACAATTTTTGAAATAAATTATGACTGCAGAGCCTGTTACTGCACCCAACAAGAGTAATTGTGAGGGGTTATAGTGTTCTGCCACCACCAACACTCAAGGTCCAATTTTTCTGCACCTGTTTGACTGGGTCATGCTCTTAATTTTTTCTTTTGCAACTGTCTTTTTTTCTTTTTTTTATTGAATTTTAGTGTAAATATGAGATCTGAGGTCTTTGTGACCCCAGACCTCATAGTTAAGAGGTTCTGTTATGCTTTTTTTCTATTACAAGGAATATTCACATTTCTTGTAATAGGAATAAAAGTGACCCTTTTTTTTTTTACGGACAGTGTAAAAATAAAAATGAACAAGTAAAATAAATAAGAAAAAAAAAAAAAAAATTTAAAGTGCCCCGTCCCACCGACCTCGTGCACAGAAGCGAACGCATACGTAAGTCCTGCCCGCATATGAAAACGGTATTCAAACCACACATGTGAGGTATCGCTGCAATCGTTATAGCGAGAGCAATAATTATAGCACTAGACCTCCTCTGTAACTCTAAACTCGTAACCTGTAGAAATTGTTTTACTTCCCGGATGGAGATTTTTAAGTGCCAAAGTTTGTCGCCATTCCATGAGCAGGTGAAATTTTGAAGCATGACATGCTGGTCCAGAGGTGACTCCCAGAATGGGTAGTCTTCAGTTTGACATTTATTTTATAAGAAGGGACGGGGCCACCCAGTGACATAAATGGCCACAGGACGTCAGGAAGGGGTCAGGAAGGGGTCAGGATCTGGGGGCCCCCTTATTAAAGGGGGCTTCCAGATTCTGATAAGCCCCCTGCTCGCAGACCCCCACAACCACCGGCCAGGGTTGTGGGGATGAGGCCCTTCTCCCCATCAACATGGGGACAAGGGGCTTTGGGGGGACCCCAAAGCACCCTCCCCATGTTGAGGGCATGTGGCTTGGTATGACTCAGAGGGGGGGGGGCGTTCGCTTGCCCCAACCCCCTCCTGCTATGCCAGGGCTGCGTGCTCGGATAAGGGTCTGGTTTGGATTTTGGGGGACCCCTACGCCATTTTTTAAAAAAAAATGGCGCTGAGGTTTCCCTTAAAATCCATGCTAGACCTGAAGGGCCTGGTGCAGACTTTGGGGGGGAACCCTACACAATTTTTTTTTACATTTTGGCACAGGGTTTCCCTTAAAATACCTACCAGACCTGAAAGGCCTGGTACGGACTTTGGGGGAACCCCAAAGCAATTTTTATTTTTGCATTTCGGCAAGGGGTTCCCCTTAAAATCCACAACTGAAGGGCCTGGTATGGACTGGGGGGGACCCCCAACACAATGCTTTTTCAGTGATTTTATCTATATTGCCAGAACTGGCAATACATTACAGCCGCGAGTGATTTTAAATGACAATTTTTCCTTTACAAATGCCATTTTGCAGTTGCACTGTTCTAAACATCGCACAGATGTGCCACTTTACAGGCAGACTAAGGAGACCCCCAGACACGATATTTAAAGGAATATTTCATTTTTATTTTTTCACTTTAATCATTATTAAAATCACTGCTCCTGAAATAACTATTGATTTAAAAACTTGTTTTGCATTGATCCATGTCCCCTATGGCAGTACCCAGGTCCCCATACACTTTTTATGGCAATAACTTGCATATAAGCCTTTAAAATAAGCACTTTTGATTTTTCATATTCAAGTCCCATTGATTTTAATAGGGTTCATGTGTTCGCATGAATTTTTTGCCTGTTTGCAAGTTCTGGTGAAAATCAAACCAGGGGGGTGTTCGGTCCATCCCTAGACTTCAGTAGCATGGAAGTGAAAGCACAGCAAAAGGGCTAGTCCAACCAAGAGTCATATTTTAGTTATTAGTGGAGTCTGGAGGGCCCCTGTCTTGAAATATGCCAGCAGTGAGCTCTCCCTGTCATAATTCTAAACAGCAAACATATATTTATTGATTTACCTGCCAAAGACACTGCATGTATGTCTTTCAATCTTGTGATTTGCAAACATTTTGCACAATGCACAGCCAGACAGGTGACCCACGTAATTCCATTATTAGGCAATTAATGATTCTATGTCACCTTTCCACCTCCAGCTTCCTCAATTGGACAGTGAACCAGCATTATCACTTCTGTCCAGTAAACAGGGACCTGACCTAGGAATCAAGAAATGTCAGAATGATCCTACCAACCAATTTTTGGCAGGTAACACAGTAAACATTTATTTATTTTAGTTGGGTGTAGGGGGATTATGGTGTGGGGTTGTTTTTCAGGGGTTGGGCTTGGCCCCTTAGTTTCAGTTAAGAGAACTCTTAAGCTGTCATTATACCAAGACGTGATAGATAATTTCATGCTCCCAACTTTGTGGGAACAGTTTGGGGATGGCCCCTTCCTGTTCCAACATGACTGCGCACCAGTGCACAAAGCAAGGTCTATAGAGACATGAATGAGTGATTTTGGGGTGGGGGAACTTGACTGGCCTGCACAGAGTCATGGCCTCAACCCAATAGAACACCTTTGGGATGAATTGTATTGGAGACTGCGGGCCAGGCCTTCTCGTCCAACATCAATGTCTGACCTCACAAATGTGCTTCTGGAAGAATGGTCAAACATTTCCATAGACACACTCCTAAATCTTGTGGACAGTCTTCCCAGAAGAGTTGAAGCTGTTATAGCTGCAAAGGGTGGGTCAACTCAATATTGAATCCTACGGACTAAGACTGAAATGCCATTAATTTTCATGTGTGTGGAAAGGCAGCCGTCCCAATACGTTTGGTAATATAGTGTAACTTTATCATCAATATAATAACTGTATTAGTGAATTATATATATAAAAAAAAAAAAACAACTGATAATCCGTTCATGAGTGTTTTTATTTCTCTTTTAATAATATCCTGA
Source organism: Glandirana rugosa (assembly GCA_018402905.1). Classification (NCBI taxonomy): domain Eukaryota; kingdom Metazoa; phylum Chordata; class Amphibia; order Anura; family Ranidae; genus Glandirana; species Glandirana rugosa. Next base: position 74,005 of record BLSH010312884.1, read on the forward strand.
GGCCTATGTTTTCAGTTAGTCAATTTGAGCATTGCTTGCATTTCCAGTCTGTTCATCCTTAATTTTACAGGGAAATAGAAAAACACATTGAATTCATTTTTTATTGTACAATGAAAAAAAGGAGTGCAGAAATGGAAATATATTTATCAACGTTCACTTTTTTTTGGAAAGGGCCAAATCAAAAGAAAAAAAACAGCCAAGTAGCCAAGTAAGTTGTTTTATAAGCTTGTGTCGCAAATGAGGCAATATACTACTAGATATCAAATACAACACAACTTGGCATGGACAGTCTTCTTACTAAAAATAGCTATCCTGCCCTTGTTTACGTTGTGGTAAGAAATGTCCAATTAGTCATGTTCAAAATTATGCTGATTTCAATAGGAATTTCATGTACATGTAAATGATCTATAATCATGTGTTTTACAAGTCCCAGAGAACCGCTAGACCAATATAATATCAGAAATACGTGCATTTACAATCTCACTTTTTTATTTCCTGAAAAGAATGCCGTATTTCCATGCATCAAGCTTGTTTGAATTTAATAGTCACTAAAGTACTTTATCATTTTTACAGTGCATTTTGTCACCCGGCTTTTCCATATTTCACGTTGTATCAGTGTATTTTTCCAGAGCTAAAACTATGCTTTTTTTAGGTCTACCTAGAAGATTTTCAGTGACATCATTTGAACAAATATGTTGTTGTTAACATTGAGAAACCTCTTTGCTTGCAGTTGTATATTTTATTTGGCTAAAGGTAGACTCATGGCTAATACATCACATGTCCATTGGTGATACTATTTAAGCTGGAAATTCCAAAACTCACAAATACCGAAGAGCCAAATGTTCCGATGTTGGACTAGTATACTAAACATGCAATATATCTCCTCCTTCTCCAAACAGAAATAGATTTCTCTTAGATTTGTTTGATAAATTTGACCTAAGATTTCCATTTGGAGTTATTGGAGTTCCTACTGTTTTTCTGTGTGTTGGTGGGCCAAGGCCTAATCACCCAAATCTCCCAAGGAGGTCATAAATTACAGCAATGAGATGGGGCTTTGTATTTCTTCTGCTGTGGAATAAGGCGAGTTCGCAGCAGTGCTTTTTGACAGGCATGAATTTAATTCATTGTTTTATGACAGATGGTTAAAGTGTACATGTTCTCTTGGCTGATTTATGATCATTTGGGTCTAGAGGATTCTATAATTTACAAGTAATGTGAAAACAGATGGATAGACAGACACTAAAGTGTTGTCTGACCTATGTGTTCTCACTACTTTTACAAATGGCATCCATATGCGAGCAAGTCTGTTAAAGAGAGATCTTCATTAATGCTGCCTCCAATTCTCACAGATGTCTATATATATATATATATATATATATATATATATTTATATTTATTTATTTAATTATGTACAGTACATACATACATTACATAAAACAGCAGCAGTTCCCCAGCCTACTTTCAAGCTAGCCGGCAAAAACATGACTAATCTGTTTCAACTATCCAGGTTAAGAACTTAGAGAATTTAGTTGCATACATTTGCAAATAAGTATGGAGGGGACCTTTGAAAGTTTGGTCCGTAACTCCTCTAAACTATCTCAGTTCTATGGGGCATACGGTGTATGACAATATACAAACAGAGATCACACTTCAAGGCAGCCCTTTCCGTAAAGGTACAGAAACACATCAGAAGCCCAGGTATCCCCTTTGCAAGGCCTCTGAAGACTTCCAGCACACATTATATGTACCAATATGTATATATATATATATATATATACTATTTTACCAAAAGTATTGGAACGCCTGCCTTTACAAGTACATGAACTTTAATGGCATCCCAGTCTTAGTCCATAGGGTTTAATATCGAGTTGGCCTACCCTTTGCAGCTATACCAGCTTTGACTCTTCTGGGAAGGCTGTCTATAAGGTTTAGGAGTGTGTCTATGGGAGTGTTTGACCATTCTTCCAGATGTGCATTTGTGAGGCCAGGCACTGATATTGGGTGAGAAGGCCTGGCTTGCAGTCTCCACTCTAATTCAACCCAAAGGTGTTCTATCAGGTTGAGGACAGGAAGCAAGCCAGTCAAGTTTCTCCATCCCAAACTCACTCATCCATATCTGGACCCTATTTAAGTGTGTGTACTCCTGCGCTTCCACTGCGTCCCCAATTCTACGTTGATTACTGATGGTTCTGTTGTCAGCTGCTCACACTTAAATGTTTAATCTATAACACTGAGACTAATTAGTATAAGTAAAATAGTGAAGCGCTGACAATTGCCAAAGTGACTGTGTGGTGCCTGTGTGTCTCACCTCTTAAGTGCAGTTTTTACATACAATGTGCATTCACAAACCGACGTGTGTAACTCAGCATATACATGTGCATCCACTGTGTGACTCAAGGCTGGACCCACAGGGTATACATTGAATAACATGTGCAAGAAAAGTAAAATACATATATAACATAAAGTGAATGTCAATGGGATCCAAAAAGTGAATTTGTGACTCAAAACAAATTCATTTTTTAAAATGTATAAACCAAAAAATTATAGTCTATAAAAAAATTCAAACGGTGAATTTCTTTAAACAGTTTCTTTGCCTTCACCAAAGTTGATATAATGTGCTTAGGTGTAAGATATTATCCAGTGATCTTTTCCTACGGTGCCATCTCTAAGTGCTCTAGCCTCTCACCTGAGATGTGCTAGATCTATAACACATAAAGGTATCTTTGTGTGGTAAGGGCCAGGGTCCACCACTAGGGGTCCTCTGTCTCTTTTTCACTCCTGCTGCTTCCTTTCCTATATAGGTAGACTCCTGTCCTATGTTGCCAGCAAACACTATGTCCTATGTTGCCAACAAATTCCAATAAACCGTCTCGGGGGTGTGCATAGAAAACAAAGGTCCTCTCATGGTGCAAATACAGTTTAAAAGTTTATTTAAAACATACAATAAAAATACACTCACTTTTTAAAACCAAGCCAAGTTCATCTATCCACGAGCGCCGAGCTCGTCTGTGTGTGGTCTGTAGTACACCTCTCCTGTCGCCCTAAATTCCCATTATTTTTGGGGTTTTCTGTGTTGAAAACTTCATCTAAATTAATTGCCCTCTGCTCAATGAATGAAAAAACATCCATGGTCTGCTGCGGGAGTGGGTGGGATAATAAATGTAGAATGTATTTAAGTGTGTGTACTCCTGCGCTTCCACTGTGTCCCTAATTCTACGTTGAATCGGACTTCAGAACGGCTGTGGAGCGAATTGCACAGGAGTCCTGTGCATCTTCTGCCCCATTTCAGATCCAAAACTTTGGACTGAAATCAGACCTGAAATGGTGAATGGTAAACTTCTGAATTGCAGCTACAGGTAGGGAGGTTAGTGAGGGCATGTTTGCCCATAGCCTAAGCATAGATTCACTTTAGGTTTTACCCGTTACAGCTTACCGCAATGAAAATATGTTAAAACATATTTGGATAAAAAGTGGAAACGTTAGAGTGTCACTGAGCTTGTCTTATGTACTGAAAAGGAGACAACAGCCATGGGGGTAATTTACTATAGAGCTCCTGTGGTGCAGGAAAATAGCACCCAATTAAAGGCAATTAAGACTTCAACTCACAGGAACTGGGCGCACATGCAAATGGCACAGTGCCCTATTGCCGGCGAAATGCCTGTCAGCTCACATATGCGGGAATAGTGGAATCAATGGGATGCGAACCTGCAAAATCCCTAGTCCACATTGAAAGCTTGTATGCAAGTTATTGGCCATAAAATGTGTATGTGGAACTGGGTACTGCCCCAGGGGACATGTACCGTGCTTCCTTGAAAATAAGCCCCGGCCTTATATTAATTTCCACCAAAAACACAGTAGGGCTTATTTTCAGGGTAGGTCTTACCATGTAATGTGCAGTCTTTTCTCCCCTTCTCCCTCCCTGCCTGTCAGGAATCCCCAGTATGAACTGAGTTAAAATGCTTATAAAATCCTATAATCCACTCAATTACAGTAGTATATATTGTACAATGTCTGTGTTTCTGTAATATACTTGTGCCAAATACCTTTGTTATAGCGATACTTTGTGCTTCTGTGACCCCGACGGAGCTCTCTTCCCCGCTCCGAGAACTGTAGAGTGATGGGGGCCCAAGATCCCCCGCTGAGAGCTGGGAGAAAAGAAGGAGAGCAGTGGGAGGTCAGATGAGCGCCAAGCGGCGCTGTACCGAAGGTATTTGGCACAATTATATTATAGAAACACACACATTGTACGAAATATACTACTGTAATAGAGTGGAGTATAGGATTTTACAAGCATTTTAAACTAGGGCTTGTTTTTGGGGTAGGGCTTATATTGTAGCCCTCTTGAGAAAGAAATGCTAGGTCTTATTTTCGGGGTAGGTTTTATTTTCAGGGAAACACGGTATCACTAGAAATAAAAGTTTTTTAAAACAATAATTTTTAAAGGAGCAGTGATTTTAATGATGCATAAAGTGAAACAATAAAAATGAAAAATTACTTTAAATATTGTGCCTGGTGGGTCCCCTTAGTCTGCCTGTAAAGTGACGCATCTTTGCCATGTGTAGAAAAGTGCCGCAGCAAAATGATATTTCTCAAGGAAAAAAGTAATTTAAACTTGCTTGCGGCTGTAATCTATTCCTCGATCCCGGCAATATAGATAAAAAAAAAAAAAATGGCGTGCACCCCCACCCAGTCTATACCAGGCCCTTTGGAACTGGTATGGATTTTAAAGGGAACATGCCAAAATGTAAAAAAAATTGACGTGGGCCCTCCCACACAATCCATACTAGACCCTGGGGTCTAGTATAGATTAGGAGGGACCCCCCCTACACCAATTTTTTTTTTAAAAATGGTGTGGGGTCTCCCCAAAATCCATACCAGACCATAATCGGAGCATGCAGCCTGGAGGTCAGAAAAAGGGGGGGGGCAAGCACCCCCCTCCTGAAACATACCAGACCACATGCCCTCAACCTGGAGAGGGTGCTTTGGGGTCCCCCCCAAAGCACCTTGTCCCCATGTTGATGAGGACAGGGACCTATTCCCGACAACCCTGTCCGGTGGTTGTTGGGGTCTGCGAGTGGGGGGCTTATTGGAATCTGGAAGCCCCCTTTAACAAGGGGGCCCCCAGATCCCACCCCCCATGTGAATGAGTATGAGGTACATTGTACACCTAACCATTCACCAAAAAAGTTGTGTAATGTGACAAAAGACAGTAGCCAGTTTTTGACAATTCCTTTATAAAAAACCTTTTCTTCTTTCCTGCTTCTTCCTCTGGTCTTCTTCTTCCATCATCTCCTTCCCCACTTCTTCCTCTGGTCTTCTCCTTCTTCTTTCGGTCTTCCTCTGGCTTCTTCTTCCCCACTTCTTTGTCCTCCGGTTTTCACCTTCTTCCTCTGCCGCTGCTCAAGCCGCTGACCTGCTGAAGATGAAAAAAAGGATGACAAATGGGGCGGATGGCGTCATTCAGAGACCCTGCCCCTTGTGACTTCACCGCCCATGATTGGCCCGTGATGTCACAAAGGTGTCCCCGCCCCATGGCTTTATAAGTCATAGCACACTGTGGACCCAGCATTGCACCGGGAGAGCGAGTCGTGGCAACATCAGAGGAAGAACAGAGGGAGAAGATGACGGAGACAGAAGACCCGGTAAAAGAGCAGAAGAAAGAAGACCCCACAAAAGATCAGAAGAAAGAAGACCCCACAAAAGAGCAGAAGAAAGAAGACCCCACAAAAGAGCAGAAGACCCCACAAAAGATCAGAAGAAAGAAGACCCAGCAAAAGAGCAGAAAACCATGAAAAAGAGGAGAAGAAAGAAGGCCCTTTTAAGTGCCAAAGTTTGTCGCCATTCGACGAGCGGGCACAATTTTGAAGCATGACATGTTCGGTATCAATTTATTCGGCGTAACATTATCTTTCACAATATAGAAAAAAATTGAGCTAACTTTACTGATGTCTTATTTTTTAACTCAAAAAAGTGAATTTTTTTTTTTTTAAAAAAGGCGCTTATAAGACTGCTGCGCAAATACGGTGCAACAAAAAATATAGCAACGACCGCCATTTTATTTAGGGTGTTAGAAAAAAAATATATATATACACATCATGTTTGGGGGTTCTAAGTAATTTTCTAGCAAAAAAAATGATTTTAACTTGCAAATACCGAATCCCAGAAAGAGGCTTGGTCCTTAAGTGTACCTATGGGTTTTTTTTTGCACTTTTTTTTTACCCCATACTCATTCACATGGTGGGAATGGGATCTGGGGGCCCCCTTTTTAAAGTGGGCTTCCAGATTCCGATTAACCCCCTGTCCACAGACCCCGACAACCACAGCCCAGGGTTGTTGGGAAGAGGCCCTTGTGCAGAGCCCCCCCTGCCCCAAAGCACCCATGTCCCCCATGTTGAGGGCACGTGGCCTGGTATGGTTCAGGGGGGCGCTTGCTCATCCCCTCCCTTTTCTGACCTCAAGGCTGCATGCTTTGATAAGGGTCTGATATGGATCCTGAACTTGCTTTGTAGTTAGCCGGCATAATTATCCAATGGACATCAGTTTGGTTGATTCCATAATTTTAACTCTTCAAATGGTATGCAATGGTATGTAAATATTCAATAACATTATGGTGTGGAATTCCAAAAATCCAGCTATTCAAAAATCCTGAGAAAAAAACAGCGTAGGATCCCCCCCCCCCCCAGTCTATACCAGGCCCTTTGGGACTGGATTTCAAGAGGAACCCCACACCAAACATTTTAAAAAATGACGTGGGGTCCCCCCAAGATCAATATCAGACCCTTGGGTCTAGTATGGAATCGGAGGAGCCCCCCCACACCAAAATGTTTTAAAAAATGGCATGGGGTCCCTCCCAAAATCCATACCGGACCCTTATCCAAGCATGCAGCCTGGAGGTTAGGAAAGGAGGGAATGAGTGAGCGCCCCCCTCTTGAACCATACCAGGCCACATGCCCCCAACATGGGGGGGTGGGTGCTTTGGGGCACGGGATGGGGATGGGGACAAGAGCCTCTTCCCAACAACCCTGGGCTGTGGTTGTCAGATCCTGGCCCAGATCCTGGCCCCCCCTATGTGAATGTGTATGGGGTACATCGTACACCTATCCATTCACACAAAAACTGTCAAAATGTAAAAACCTCAAGCGACATCTTTTGTCCAATCTTCTATGTCAAAGATGTTAAAAAAGCGTTCATAATGTACATTCTTGGTCAAATCGCGGCACCCGAAGGACCCAAAAATAGTACATAATGTAAACGCTCCACTTCAATGGGAGGTCTCCCACTGTATGCGCTCTGTGCGCTTTGACAGTTTTTCCTAGGCAAGGGCGGGACCACCTGGGTACATAACCCAGGAGCCCCATCCCCTCTGACATCATGTTACAGCGTGTGTGAAGTCAGAAGGAGGCGGAGTAACCTGGTTACATCACTGGGTGGCCCCGTCCTTGACAATATAACACCTGTGATCGACCATGGATGTACATCGTGGGACACTTTTTTAACATTCTTGACATAAAAGTTTGGACAAAAAAAGTCTATATTTGTAAAAATATTTTGACACTTTTTTGGTGAATGGGTGGGGGTACGATGTACCCGAAACCCATTCACATAGGGGGGACAGGATCATTCTGATCAGCCCCCCACCTGCAGACCCCAACAACTACCAGCCAGTGTTGTCGGGAAGAGGCCCTTGTTCCCATCAACATGGGGACAAGGTCCTTTGGGGTGGGGGGGCGCAGAGCCTCCCCTTCTCCAAAGCACCCACAACCCTCATGTTGAGGGAATGTGGCCTGGTATGGTCCAGGAGGAGGGGGGAGCGCTCGTTTTCCCTCCCCATCCTGACCTCCAGGCTGCATGCTCGGATAAGGGTCTGGTATGGATTTTGGGGGTGCGATGCGGGAACCTTGCAAATCCACTGCAGGTTCCCGCATCGCACCGGATTCGCAGGCAGTTCATACTGCCATATGCAAACTGCTAGGATTGTCATTAGAAAGCTAATGACATCCCCAAATCAGTTTGCATATCGCACTGCGAACTGCAAATTCGGACAGGAATCAGATTGCATGAGTGTGAACACCCATGCTATCCAATTCTACTTTGGAACAAAAAAGTGTCCTGTGCAAGTTTGGTCCAAATTCAATGTGCATTCAGCCATGCTATCTGTATGGCTAAATTCGCATTACACAGAGATCGCATGCAGCAGAGTGAACTGGCCCTAAGGAAGATATTCCACTTCTCAAAACCCCCACCCCCAAAATGAATTAAACATTAAGAAGAAAGAAAAGAGAAAAACAACAAACAAAAGATAAAGGTTGCAATGACTGCCATTTTATTCCCTAGGATGTCTGCTAAAAAACATAATGTTTGGGGGGTCTGAGTAATTATCTAGCAAACATATGATGATTTTTACATGTAGTAGCAAAGTTCGCGAATAGGCCCAGTATGGAAGTGGTTAAGGGCTAAAATGATCACTAACAACTCTCTGTCCCCAATCTCATAATTGCATTCCGCAGGAGACAACTTCTTGGAAAAGTAGCCACAAGGATGCATAGCTAGGTGGGACGGTGGAACAGAAGGGCACCAATTCCAGTCTCAGATGCATCAACCTCAAGGATGAAGGGTAACGTAGGATCCAGATATGCCAACACAGGACCAGAAACAAAGGCTGCCTTGAAACTTTCAAAGGTCTTAATGGACGGAGACCAATTCTGTGGGTTACCGTTCTTTCTGGTCATATTAATCAGGGGCTTAACCAGAGAGGAGAAGTTACGAGTAAACCTCTGACGATAATTGGCAAAGGCAAGAAAACATTGTAGTGGACATAAACCCACGGGTTGTGGCCACTGTAGAACTGCCGATAGCTTCTTTGGGTCCACTGAAAAACCAGCAGTGGAGATGACTTAACCTAGGAATTTAACCTGTTCATGAAGGAACCCGCACTTCTCCAATTTACAATACAGATTATTATCTCTCAGCCTCTGAAGCACATGACAGACATCTATGTGGTGACTCTCTAGGGACTTGGAATATATGAGGATATCGTCGAGATACACCACCACACATTGCTGGAATATATCTTGGAGGACATCGTTGATAAATTCCTGAAAAACTGCCGGAGCGTTGCAAAGACCAAACAGCATTACAAGGTGTTCATAATGGCCTGTCCTGGTATTAACTGCACTTTTCCACTCATCGCCCTCCTTGATCCTTGATCCTCACGAGATTGTATGCCCCTCTCAGATCAAGCTTTGTAAAAAACGTTGCTTCCTTGAGGCAGTCAAATAGCTCCATAATCAATGGAATTGGATAAGCATTCTTAATCGTGAAGCGATTGAGACCCCTATAATCGATACAAGGTCTCAGTTTGCCACTCTTCTTTTTCACAAAGAAGAAGCCAACACCAGCAGGAGATGAGGAACCCTCTAGAAAGTGCATCTGTGACATACCCCTCCATGGCTTTATCCTCCGAGACAGACAAAGGGTAAAACCCCCCACAAGGGGGTAGGTCAATTGCGCAATCGTACGAATGGTGTGGAGGCAAACTAACAGCTTGACCTTTGTCAAAGACATCGCTAAATTTATGGTACTCCTCCAGCAGGGAGGAGAGTGAAGAGGTACACAAGACCTTAGCCACTTTCTAAAAATATGTCTTACTGCATTGTGGTGACCAGGAAAGAACCTCAGCATGAAGCCAATCAAAAGAGGGGCTGTGCCTCTGTAACCAAGGATAACCAAGGATAACCAATAACCACCGGAAAATGAGGTGAGGAAATTACTTGGAATTGGATTATCTCATGGTGAAGAGCCCCTATGGCCATGGTCAATGGAGCAGTCTCATGAGTCACCTGGGCAGGCTGTAGAGGTTTCCCATAAATAGCCTCAATGGCAAGGAGAGTAGCCCGAAACTGGAGCATCATTGAGTGCTTAGACACAAAGGTACTATCTATGAACAGGACTGCAGCCCAGAGTCTATTAGGGCCTGTATCTCGATGGACGACTCAGACCAAGAAAGGGTAACCGGAACCAGGGGCTTATCCTTCTGAATAACTGGGGACAAAACAATGCCACCTAAGGTCTGTCCCCTACAGGACCTTGGGTGCAAGTGTCCCCCCAGTAGGACAAGACTTTAAAAAGGGACCTGCCTGGCCACAATCTCTCCCTCCTCCTAAAGACTCTCTCATCCGCAGAGAGATGTGTGAAGCCCAACTGCATGGGTTCTACCCCACTGACAGGCTTGGAACCAGGAGGTATGGAAGGTGAGGGAGGCACAGGGGGGACTATGTACAGAAGGCTTCTGCAAGTGCTCCTTAAAGGAAGGTCTCTCTCAGAGTCTGGAGTCAATGATGATGGCAAATGTGATCAGCCTCTCCAGCTCAGTGGGTATGTCTCAAGCTGCTATCTCATCTTTGATGTTATCCAAGAGACCATGAGAAAAAGCAGCCACGAGAGCCTCATTGTTCCAAGCAACCTCTGCTAGTTTATATAGCAGCAGAGCTGGCTTAACAAGCCGTGAGAGAGAGTGGAAGCTGAGACTGGCAATTATTCCTCAGCTGAGCAGCTTGCTCTGAGAAGGGAGAGCTGAGTCCAGCCCTAACAGCAACATTGTTGCAAGGACAATTTCTTTGAGAGAAAGATACATTTCATCTCAACATGAAAAGGATTTCTTTGGGGAAGTTACAATTGTACCATTATAATCAATGGCTGAAACTTGCTTTGGGCTACATAACTCCTATTTTGACTCCCAAGAAACTCTCTTTAAAACATCGTTAATTTTGGTATTTACTATAGCGCCCTGTAAAAAAGCCATTGGAGCTAAACGGAGAGAAGTTTCATGTCTGAGCATGCTCAATTGGGCTTAGCTGTGCTGTACACCTAGTTGTAAAGAGAAGGGGAATTTATCTCTTCTCAGACTTTTAACCACTTGCCGACCGCCGATCGGCATCTGACGGCGACAAAGTGGTTCGTTATCGCAAAACGCCGTCATACGACGGCGGCTGCGATAACGCGCACTGTGAGCGCGCGCGTGCCGCCGGAGGCGCGCCCGCGCGCTCACTGTGTCCGGGGGGGTCCAGGGAGCGGGTGCGGCGGCTTCGATTGCCGCCGGCTACCCGCGATGGCCCCCCCGGAGCGAATGAGCGGGGTCCGTGTATGTAAACACGGACCTCCGCTCTGTGTGAGGGGGAAGGGAAGTGATCACAGCCTTCTCGTACATGAAGGCTGTGATAACTTCCTTTCCCCAGATAGGCAGTCCCCCTTACAGTTAGAACACGCCCAGGGAACATAGTTAACCCTTAGCGCGCCCCCTGCAGGTTAACCCCTTCACTGCCAATGGCATTTACACAGTAATCAG
>BLSH010312884.1:97091-111211 GCA_018402905.1 Glandirana rugosa
AACAACGAAAACCCCTTTCGATAGCGATGGACCTCACCTTGGCTCTTTATACATTGACAAATTTAATACAGGTGTGAGAGTGAAACTAACTTTCTCGATAAACTTATTTACATCGTACATAGGACCATAGTTAATAATTTTACTAAGATGATTACAATACAAAACAATGACTCAAAAATTATACAGCTTACGAATATTCAGATCTAAATGGAATAACGACTACCCACATATGCTTATGGCTGTCCTGCACCCATCAGCAATAAGGTAAATCTAGACTTATAAGCATTCGACATATTAAAAACTCAGTAACAAAACATAACATTAGTAGAATCATTTTAATAATTGATACCAGGATACATGCTACATTTATTCAAATAGCTCTTTCAATCAAAGTGAGAGTGTGGACATAATTTAAACAGTTACATATTTCTCGGTTCCACTCCAGGTAGCGATAGCTTTCCCCAAAAGCAACAAACACTCGTTGCAACCATGGAAAAACAAAAAGGGATCCAATAGTGCAGACAATCCAGCAATGTTTAATAAAAGAAGGAATAAAAAATATTGCACTCACATAACATCAAATAAAACAGCACTTTGGAAAGTTTCCAACCAAAGGAATGGCGGCCGCGGCTTCCTGGTCACATACGGCAAGCGTCTCGCAAGCTCCACCCGACGCGTTTCGTCATCAGTAGACGTCGTCAAGGGGCGTGGTTAGCCTGTGACGCCTCAGGCATTTATATGACCAGGATGCGGAAATGAGATGCGTTCCACACGCAATCTCAACAAGCCAGAAACACCGGAAGTGAGCTACCGAGCGATACCGCATAGCAGAACCACACTCCCAGAGGTTTCTAAATTTAAATGTACAATATATAGCTAAGACCCAGGAAGCCTAGGTCCACACCATTCAATGGTTGGTAATAAAAAATATAATCAGCACATAGAATTGAATTAAATAATATAAAAATATAAGAACAAAAACGCTTGGGCAGCGCCATCTAGTGATTAAATAACAAACCACAATGTGTAATATAAAATGCAAGAATACATACAGAAGGACATATGATAATAGATCCAACAGAGACCTAAACATCTACGCGTTATTAATGAACGCGTTGACGTCCAGCTCAATGTTGAGTCCATGAGGCGAGAAAGAGCGTAACGTATAAATCCAGAACGTTTCCATTCTGGAAATCTCTCTTTTCGTGTTGTTCCCCCTCCAGGTGGATACATAATTGTCTATGGCCAAAATCTTAGTGCCCGATGGGTTTCTCCCATGGTGTTTCACATAGTGTTTAGAAACACTATGGTTGGGGAAACCCTTACGGATATTGGCCAAATGTTCCTTTACTCTCACCTGGAAGGTACGCGTGGTACGACCCACATAATACAGACCACACGGACAAATTAAAAGATACACCACATTTTTAGTGTTCCAGGAAATAAATGACTTAATGGGGTGCATTTTTCCATTATGCGGGGAGAGAAAGCTAGTACACTTAGTTTTAATGCTATTGACAGAACACACTCCACACCTCCTGCAAGGGTAATAACCCTTCATTGTTTGGAAAAACATGGCTTTTTTAGGGGGAGGGTCTCTGACATTAGGTGCTACAGCCAATCGAATCGGAGTAGCCCCCTTGAACAGAATTCTCAAAAGGGCATGAGAATTTATTTTCAATATTCTCATGCCCTTTTGTTACGACTTTTTCCAATCAATACCGACAAATTAATGGAGTGTTGAGAAAACATTGGGGGGTGTTGAAGAATGACAGAGTACTGTCATCCTTATTGTCGGAGGCTCCCACGATTCTGTTCAAGGGGGCTACTCCGATTCGATTGGCTGTAGCACCTAATGTCAGAGACCCTCCCCCTAAAAAAGCCATGTTTTTCCAAACAATGAAGGGTTATTACCCTTGCAGGAGGTGTGGAGTGTGTTCTGTCAATAGCATTAAAACTAAGTGTACTAGCTTTCTCTCCCCGCATAATGGAAAAATGCACCCCATTAAGTCATTTATTTCCTGCAACACTAAAAATGTGGTGTATCTTTTAATTTGTCCGTGTGGTCTGTATTATGTGGGTCGTACCACGCGTACCTTCCAGGTGAGAGTAAAGGAACATTTGGCCAATATCCGTAAGGGTTTCCCCAACCATAGTGTTTCTAAACACTATGCGAAACACCATGGGAGAAACCCATCGGGCACTAAGATTTTGGCCATAGACAATTATGTATCCACCTGGAGGGGGAACAACACGAAAAGAGAGATTTCCAGAATGGAACGTTCTGGATTTATACGTTACGCTCTTTCTCGCCTCATGGACTCAACATTGAGCTGGACGTCAACGCGTTCATTAATAACGCGTAGATGTTTAGGTCTCTGTTGGATCTATTATCATATGTCCTTCTGTATGTATTCTTGCATTTTATATTACACATTGTGGTTTGTTATTTAATCACTAGATGGCGCTGCCCAAGCGTTTTTGTTTTTATATTTTTATATTATTTAATTCAATTCTATGTGCTGATTATATTTTTTATTACCAACCATTGAATGGCGTGGACCTAGGCTTCCTGGGTCTTAGCTATATATTGTATATTTAAATTTAGAAACCTCTGGGAGTGTGGTTCTGCTATGCGGTATCGCTCGGTAGCTCACTTCCGGTGTTTCTGGCTTGTTGAGATTGCGTGTGGAACGCATCTCATTTCCGCATCCTGGTCATATAAATGCCTGAGGCGTCGCAGGCTAACCACGCCCCTTGACGACGTCTACTGATGACGAAACGCGTCGGGTGGAGCTTGCGAGACGCTTGCCGTATGTGACCAGGAAGCCGCGGCCGCCATTCCTTTGGTTGGAAACTTTCCAAAGTGCTGTTTTATTTGATGTTATGTGAGTGCAATATTTTTTATTCCTTCTTTTATTAAACATTGCTGGATTGTCTGCACTATTGGATCCCTTTTTGTTTTTCCATGGTTGCAACGAGTGTTTGTTGCTTTTGGGGAAAGCTATCGCTACCTGGAGTGGAACCGAGAAATATGTAACTGTTTAAATTATGTCCACACTCTCACTTTGATTGAAAGAGCTATTTGAATAAATGTAGCATGTATCCTGGTATCAATTATTAAAATGATTCTACTAATGTTATGTTTTGTTACTGAGTTTTTAATATGTCGAATGCTTATAAGTCTAGATTTACCTTATTGCTGATGGGTGCAGGACAGCCATAAGCATATGTAGCCAAAACACGCTTCTCTTTTGCAGAGGGGCAGGGGTGCTTCTAATTCATAATAGCATCCCCACACATCTGAAAATACAGTGCGTTTTCAGGTGCATGAAACCACACTGTGCAAAAGCACCATGCTATATCAGTGCGGCTGCAATTTTGAAAAGGTGCAGGGACCTTTTTCCTGCGTTTTCCTGCAGGTACAGCAGCTCATTCACAGCATGCAGAAAATGCGACAGTGTGAACCTAACCTTGGGGTTGAGCCAACCTGCACTGGGTTTGGTTTATGTAGTGTGCAGCGAAACGAGTTTGGATGCCAAACCCCACTTAAATCAATAGAAGCGAAATCTGTTAAATCCAAAATGCTGATTTTCCTAGTTAATAGGCAAGATTTTTCCAAAAAGCAATGATTTTTTTCTAAATGCCTAAATGGAAACATAAAAAATGCCCAATTATTTTCTATAACATGCCTGGGGGTCCCCCATACTCATTCACATGGGGGTGTGGGATCTGGGGGCCCCCTTTTTTAAAGGGGACTTTCAGATTCTGATAAGCCCCCCTCCCGCAGACCCCCACAACCAAAGCCCAGAGTTGTGGGGAAGAGACCCTTGTCCCTATCAACATGAGGACAAAGTGCTTTGGTGTGGGGGGAAGGGCACCCCCCCATGTTTAGGGCATGTGGCTTGGTATGATTCAGGTGTGGGGGGCGCTCGCTCATCCCTCCCTTTCCTGGCCTGCTGGGCTGCATGCTTGGATAAGGGTCTGGAATGGATTTTGGGGAGACCCCAAACCCTTTTTTAAAAAAACTTTTGGTGGGGGGTTCCCCTTAAAATCCATGCCAGACCTATGGGTCTGGTACGGATTTGTGGGGGGAACCCCACGCCATTTTTTTCAATACATTTTGCATTGCTAACATTGCCTCTGAGCACAAGTCGCATGTCACAATTCGGATCATTTAAGATGCTGATCCACCTTGGTTGTGATTGTCATTCAATTGTATGGGCTGAAATCGCACGCAAGTTGGACCAGACTAGTGCAGGAACCTTTTCAAAAGTTGGACCAACACAAGTTGGACCAGTTAAGTTGGCTCTCATAAGGAACCATTGATTTTGACATGTCATGCGACTTGTGCTCTCGTAGTCTATGTGCATGTCGCACCAGTGTGGACCAGCCCTAACTAAGGAAAAAGGTGTTTTAATTTGACGGAAAATTTTGTGTACCTGCCTGCACACAGACCCCTCCAAAGATCCCCCAAAATATATAGCAGGCTTCGGGTTTGCTATGTATTTTGGGGGGCATTTGGAGGGGTCTGTGTGTTGTTAAAAAAATACAGAAATGAAATGCCACTGTTCCTGGCAATTTAAACGGTATATTTTTATTTTGTAAATGTCACTCTGCTATAGTACATCAGACATTACCATCCCCATGAAAAAAAAAAAAAATGTGGGGGTCCCCCAAAAAAATCCATACAAGACCGATTAATCCAAGCATGCAGCCTGGCTGGTTAGATAAAGGGAGGGGGGTACCCGCATGC
Source organism: Glandirana rugosa (assembly GCA_018402905.1). Classification (NCBI taxonomy): domain Eukaryota; kingdom Metazoa; phylum Chordata; class Amphibia; order Anura; family Ranidae; genus Glandirana; species Glandirana rugosa. The sequence goes on from BLSH010312884.1 coordinate 101,848, forward strand.
TCCCTCTTCCTGATCCATGCTAGGCCACATACCCTCAACATAAAGGGGGTGCCTTGTGGCTCTTGCTGCTTCTTCCCCCGATCCAGTGTGACAGTGGGTGGGAGATCTTCTTTTTACAATTTTAAAATAGTGTAGCCACAAGGGGCTCTACTCAGATGGTTGTGTCATTCATTTTCAGTATCTTGTGAATAAATGGACTGCGGGAGTACATCCCTCAACTGTGCCACTTCATATGCAGCTTTAACCACTTTAGCCCTGGAAGGATTTGCCCCCTACTGGCCAAAGCATTTTTTGTGACACGGCACTGCGTCGCTTTAACTGACAATTGCACGTCCGTGCGATGCTGTACCCAAACAAAATTGATGTCCTTTTTTCCCCACAAATAAAGCTTTCTTTTCGTGGCATTTGAACACGTCTGTGGTTTTTATTTTTTGTGCTATAAACAAAAAAAGAGCAACAATTTTGAAAAAATATAACCTTAAACAAACTATAAACTTTTTGCTATAATACGTATCCAAAAAAAAAATAATAAAAAAAAATTCTTCATCAGTTTAGGCCGATATAGTGTGTTCTAACTATGTGGGGGCTGGGATGACTGGAGGAGGAGAAAGATCGCTGCTCCCATTTACAGGGAACATACAATCACTCTCCTCTCCCCTGCCAGAATGGAGATCTGCTTGTTTACACTCGCAGATCCCCGTTCTGTCACTGCGGGGGTGAACGATTGTGGGAGGCCTGCGGACATTGAGTCTGCCCCACCAGCTAATTGGCTTCCCCCGCTAGCCAGTGAGCGTACGAACGCGCCTCCAGCAGTACGCATGCCCACAATACACAATCCCACACCCGCAAAAAATAAAAAAACCCAGTAGTGATTAAATACCATCAAAAGAAAGCTCTAGTTGTGTGAACAAAATGATAAAAATTTAGTTTGGGTACAGCTTTGCATGACCGCGCAATTGTCATTCAAAATGCGACAGCGCTGAAAGCTGAAAATTGGCCTGGGAAGGAAAGGGGTGAAAGTGCCCGGTGTTGTAGTGGTTAACATGGCTTGACAAAGCATGGACACGTTTGTTAGATATGTGTGGTATATTTAAAATAAAAGGACAGTAGCCGTTATGTAAAAACAAACCATAAATACTGGATTTGAAAATCTCTATTTAGTGTGACTACATGTTTCCAGCAGAGCTGGTTTATGAGTCAGTTTATGGTTGAAAATTGTATAATTTCATTAGCCACTTCCAGCTTAGATTTATGAGACGCGTATGCTATTGTAACTCAGAATTAGCGACACCACTTGTTGTTGACTGATCTGCTGTTTCTTTTGCTGTATGCTTTGCCAGATGTGTTGAAACACATTACATTTATTTCTGGTTTTATTTTGCCATAGCAGAAGCCTGGTGTTCATATATCATCACCATAATTAGTTATTAATAGCGGGAAAAAGACTTGAAGTTTAGCCGTTGTTAAAGGAAAACTCTAATTCTTAACTGGCTATGTATTGTAACCCCAATTTCATTTCAAACTACAACACTTTCAGTGACATTCACTATTTATGGTCTTTCTATGAATCTTATGGCCATAGACATGTAAGAGATTGAAAATTATGCCCATGGGTTTGTAAAAGCCACTGGTTACTAGTCCTAAACCTGTGTGCACAGAAACATTGGAGCTCCCATTACCATTAAAGATGTATTGTCTATGGTGGTCATTGTAATAACGGCTCCATTACTGAATCACACATGGAAAAGCATAATACATGAAATGTATTTCATGTACAAAAGATCAGTTTGGCATGCTTGTTCCAGGTCAGTGACTCACTACTAGCTAGTCAAGTCAGTGTCAAGATAGCAGTACTGAAAACAGTGTAACCGCAGGTTGTTTGGCTAGAGCAGAAAATAGTTAAAATAGTTAAAATTGTTATTTTTGTGTCCCCATCTAAAAGACTTTTCTTTCCAGGTGGGGAAGACACAGAATGCAATAAAAAAAAGAAGTTATCAGTTCTCATTTATCAGTTCTAACCCTTCTGAGTATGTTTTGGTTTTTGCATGTGCCCTCAGTAGAAAGATTTCCCATCACCTACTGACCTGAATTGAAACCTTTCCCTGCTCTGTCCAAAACCAAATAATAATTTTGGGCTGACATTGGGCTTTAAAGCAAACCTATTTCTGGGTATTAAAAATACATATTACTTTTTTTTTTCTTTTTAGTTGACTAATTTTTCTTTCAATGAAGATTCCTTTACAGTCATATTTTGAAATACCAATTAATTCGCTGTGTATACTGTCATTTTTAAAACCATTATCTCTGTTATGCAATGTTCATGGCTGGGAGCTCCAGCTATGTAATCTCACTTAAGGGGAAACCCGTTAGGAAAATATATTGTGGACAGTGAGTACATAACTAGTGAATGCAAGTGACTGTTTGTGTATTTAAAGCTGAATTCCAGCTTAGTAAATATGCCTCATACCTCTTCCACTCATTTTCTAAGTATATACATGCTTTTTTCTCAGTGGTTGTCTAGTCAGTCCAGTGATGTCACAAGTACTACTTGCTGGTGGCAGGGATTCTTTCTCCTGAACTTAACTGTGCACACATAGGGGTTGATTTATTAAATTGCAGAGTGCAAAATCTGGTGCAGCTGTGCAGGGTAGGCAGTTCAGCTCCTAACTTTAGCTTGTTCAATTAGGCAATGACAAAAAAACCTGGAGCAATTGAGTACTGTCAATGATACTTTTTTTATTTTCACTAACATACAATTTTTCAGGACAAGCAGTACTGCTTGCACCTTGATAAAGCTTGTCCTGAAAAATTGTATGTTAGCACAAATAAAAAAATATAATGGACAGTACTCAATTATCTCTGTTGCAAGTGCACTAATATAGCTACAATCACCTCAAAAAAAAAAAACCTGGAAGCTGATCAGTTTCTATAAAGAGCTGCTCCCGATTTTGCACTCTCCAGTTTTAGTAATCCAAACCCATAATGACATGCAAGTGCCTTTTGGTGCAGTAAAACTCCAAGCTTAGACTGCACAAGGACACGACCCCACAGGGCAGAGCCATGATAGCCTGGCCTTACAGGAAGTGGGTTGAATGAAGATGACCATTTTTCAACCCAAGAAATTCCTTTGGGGCGAGAAGCTCTGAGGTGAGTTAAAACAAAACCTATTACAGGCAGTCCCCTAGTTACAAACATTCAAATTACAAACGACTCCTACTTACAAACGGAGGTAGACAACAGGAAGTGAGAGGAAATCTACCCCTAGGAAGGGAAATTCACTAAGAGTTATTTTGGGGTAAAGGTGTCTCCTCTGACGCTTTATCACCAAGGTTTGTTTCCACAACAACCCAACATTTTCAAAATCCAATGATCATTGGGACAGGAGGTGAGGTGAAATCTTGTGAAAAGAAACCTAGACAGCACAACAAACATTACAGGGGTGTTAACACTTCCTTATGCTATCCAAAAAGCTTAAAAATGTTTTTTTTGGCTGAAGCTATGCTTAAAAAATGTACCTGTTCCGACTTACAAACAAATTCAACTTAAGAACAAACCTACAGACCCTATCTTATTTGTAACCCGGGGGCCGCCTGTAGTTGCACATTGTTGCTTCATCTATTGTTGCCTATGACTTAACCTCAGGTTCACCTTGCAACAAGGAAGAAATATCAGCTGCCATATATCTGATCTTACAGGTTCACTGTAAGGACACATTCACCCTGGCATACTTAAGCATATACCCATGTGAACAAAGCCAAAGTCAAACTAATCTATCTGACAGACTTATCTACACATAGAGCTTGCATTATACATAGAGTTGCGCAGACACCTGGATGTTCGAGTTCGTCGGGTTTGGCCGAACCTTGTGAAATCGTTCGGGTTCGGTACCAAACTCGATCCGAACTTGACCCCGGACACCAAACCCCATGGAAGTCAATGGTGACCCGAACTTTTGGGCACAAAATTGGCTGTAAAAAAGTCATGGAAAAGGCTAGAAGGCTGCAAAAGGAAGCAAAATGGGGGTAAGAGTAGGACAAGTGCCCTTCAAACAAATGTGGATAGGGAAATAACTTAAAATCAACAAAAAAAATTAAAATGGGAGGAGGCGGTGGATGTGGAGTAGGAGCCTAGAGGTTGACTAGGCCGTGACCTTGGCAGTGTAGGCGGAAGTGGCGGTGGTGAAGGAGGAGGAGGTAGCCAACACTGTTTTTTGTTTGTTGGTATTTTTTTAGAATTGGGGTAGCCCCCAAAATATTGAGACATATTCAAATAAAAAACAAGTATACCAATGGCTGTGTGAGGCCAGTCTAAATGTATATTCTGCACAAAGTACAGACAAGTCTTGTGGGATCCATGCCTCATTCATTTTAATAAAGGTTAGCATGTCCACGTTGGCTGTGGACAGGCGGCTGCGCTTGACTGTGATAACGCCCCCTGCCGTACTAAACACACGTTCGGACAATACACTGGTTGCAGGGCAGGCCAGCACCTCCAAGGCATAAAGGGCAAGCTCAGACCATGTGGCCAATTTGGAGACCCAGAAGTTGAATGGGGCAGACCCATCAGTCAGTACGTGTAGGCGTGTGCACACATACTGTTCCACCATGTTGCTGAAATGCTTCCTCCTGCTAAGACGTTGCCTATCAGCTGGTGGTGCTGTTTGTGGTGGCGTGCTGCTGACAAAGCTTTTCCACATTTCGGCCATGCTAACCCTGCCTTCTGAGGTGCTGGTATTGCCACAGCTGCGTTGGTGACCTCTTCCTCCTCCTCTTCCTTCGCCTTGTGCTTCCACTGAACCCCCGGCGTCATTTGGGAATGCCCTCAGCAGCGCGTCTACCAGCGTGCGCTTGTAGTCGCGCATCTTCTGATCACGCTCCAGTGAGGGAATTAAAGATGGCACGTTGTTCTTGTACCGGGGATCCAGCAGGGTGGCCCCCCAGTAATCAACACAAGTTAAATTGTGGGCAACTCAGCTGTCGTTGAGCAGGCACTGCAGCATGTAGTCGCTCATGTGTGCCAGGCTGCCCAGAGGCAAAGACAAGCTGTCCTCTGTGGGAGGTGTATCATCTGTGTCCTCTGTATCCCCCCAGCCACGCTCCAGTGATGCCCACGGGCTGCGATTGGGTGCAACCCTGCTGTGAACACGGTTCCTCCTCCTCCTCATCATCATCATCCTCGTCCTCCTCATCCTCCAGAACTGTCCCCTGGCTTGAAAATTTTTGACCTGGCCTATGCTGTTGCAGGAACCCACCCTACGAGCCACTTGTGAATGACTGGCTTGATAACCGTGGAAATGACTCCTCTTCCTCCTCCTCCTGTACCACATCCTCTTCCATCATCGCCCAAAATGTTTTTTCATGGAGACATAGAAGTGGGATAGAAACGCTGAGAACAGTGTCATCGGCACTGGCCATGTTGGTGGAGTACTTGAAACACCGCAATATGGTACACAGGTCTCGCATGGAGGCCCAATCATTGGTGGTGAAGTGGTGCTATTCCACAGAGCAACTGACCCATGCGTGCTGCAGCTGAAACTCCACTATTGCCTGCTGCTGCTCGCACAGTCTCTCCAGCATGTGCAAGGTGGAGTTCCACCTTTTGGGCACGTCGCATAGGAGGTGGTGAGCGGGAAGGCCGAAGTTCTGCTGCAACGCAGACAGGCGAGCAGCAGCAGGGTGAGAATGCAGAAAGTGCGCACAGATGGCCCGCACTTTCTGCAGCAGCTCTGACATATCCGGGTAGTTTTTTAGTAATTTCTGCACCACCAAATTCAGCACATGCGCCAGGCAAGGGATGTGCGACAAACCGGCTAGGCCCAGAGCTGCTATGAGATTTCGCCCATTATCGCACACCACCAGGCCGGACTTGAGGCTCAGTGGCAACAACCACTCATTGGTCTGTTGTTCAATGCCCATCCACAGCTCCTGCGCAGTGTGGGGTTTATCCCGCAAACATATCAGTTTTAAAACAGCCTGCTGCCATTTAACCCTGGATGTGCTGAAGTTGGTGGTGAAGGTGTTACGCTGAGCGGATGAGGAGGTGGTAGAGGAGGAGGAGGAAGCGCAGTAGGAGGAGGAGGCGACAGGAGGCAAAGAGAAATGCCCTGCAATCCTGGGTTGTGGAAGGACATGCGCCAAATGGCTAGCCGTCTCAGGCCCACCCGCCACTACATTTGCCCAGTGTGCAGTTAGCGAGATATAGCATCCCTGCCCGTGCTTACTGGTCCATGTATCAGTGGTAATGTGGACCTTGCCACAGGTGGCGTTGCACAGTGCACACTTGATCTCGTCCCCGACTTGTTTGTGCAAGGAAGGGATGGCTCGCCTGGAAAAGTAGTGGCGGCTGGGAACCACATACTGTGGGACAGCCACCGCCATCAGGTTTTTAAAACTGTCCGTGTCCACCAGACAGAATGACAGCATTTAAAAGGCCAGGAATTTTGAAATGCTGGCACTCAGGGCCAGGGATTGCGGGTGGGTAGGGGGGTACTTCCTCTTTCTCGCCAGTGTTTGGGAGATGGAGAGCTGTAAGCTTCCATGGGACCGTGTGGAAATGCTTGGGGATAGTGGCGGACATGGTGGCATTGCTGTCACATCGTCTGTTTGCTGAGTGGAAGGTGACACTGGCACTGTAGAGGTGGAGGAAGAGGCTGAGGCAGCAGCAGAAGAGGAAGCAGGAGGAGGGAGAGACCTTTCTTGGATTTTGAGGTAATTATTCCACTGCAGCAAGTGCTTTGCATTTATATGCCTGGTCATGGAGGTTGTGCTCAGGTTTAGAACATTTGTGCCTCGCTTCAGCCTCTCATTGCACAGTGTGCAAACTACTTGTGTCTTGTAGTCAGCACATTGTCTGAAGAACTGCTACGCTGCGGAACGCCTTTGAGCTGCCTTTGGTGTGCTAGGTCCCTGGGTGCGGTGGCTAGTAGCAGGCCTACTGTCTAGGGGACGCTCGCTCCGCTTTTGCAACCTGCTTCCTCTTTTGCTGTGCTGGTGCCTCTGTGCGACCACCACCTCTTCCTCCAAACTGCACACGTCACTTGAATGACCTTCATTCCATGTGGGGTCTAGGACCTCATCTTCCTCCACATCATCTTCCATCCACCCTTCACCACTGCCCTCCTTGTCAGTCTGCACACTGTGGAAAGCCGCAGCAGTTGGCACCTGTGTTTCATCATCATCATCACAGACGTGCTGCCATGGTGTTTCCATGTCCTCATCCTGAACCAGAAGTGGTTGGGCATCAGTGCACTCAATGTCTTCAACTTTTGGGCCAGGGCTATGTGGATGGCCCACGGAAAGCACAGCAGCAGAGTCATCAAAAAGCATAAGAGACTGCTGCATGACTTGGGGCTCAGACTGCTTGGCTGATTTACAAGGGGCTGAGGTAAAAGACAGATGGCCATGGGGTTCAGGTGCCAACTCTGAGCTTTCATCAAGGGACCGGGTGGGAGACAATGTGAAGATACTGGAGGCATTGTCAGCCAGCCAATCTACTATCTCCTGTACTTCTTCTGGCCTCACCATTCGTTGAGCGCCATTCGGGCCTACTATATAACTTTGAAGGTTTTGTCGTCTACCTGAGGAAGGTGTTTCACTTGTGCATGTAGCTGGCACAGATCGACCACGTCCTCTCCTTGCAACAGGAGCTTCTGCAACATCACCCAACACCAGCAGCACCACAACCACCACCACGTCCCTTATTTGACGCTCTCCTCATTCTGGACACAAATGCACTATGTAGCACTATTTATTAACACAAAAAAAAGAATAATAAATTATTATTCTTATTTTTTTTAACAAAAGAAAATTGTAGATGCACTTTTTATTTTTGTGCAAGAAATGCACCACTCACACCAGCAGCAGGAACCTCTCCCTACACCAGTATGAGATGCACCAACAGGAACCTGGCCCTATTGCAGTAGTAGTTGTTTTTAGAACGATAAACCCTCCCTCAGAGCACAAACCGGAAGCTGGCCCTAATGCAGTTGTAGTTGTTTTTAGATTAATAAACTGTCCTTTAGAGCACCAACAGGGACCTGGCCCTAATGCAGATATAGTTGTTTTTAGAACGATAAACTCTCCCTCAGAGCACCAACAGGAACCTTGCCCTATTGCAGTAGTAGTTGTTTTTAGAACGATAAACTCTCCCTCAGAGCACCAACCAGAACCTGGCCCTAATGCAGTTGTAGTTGTTTTTAGAACGATAAACTCTCTCTCAAAGCACCAACAGGAACCTGGCCCTAATGCAGTTGTAGTTGTTTTTAGAAAGATAAACTCTCCTTCAAAGCACCAACAGGAACCTGGCCCTAATGCAGTAGTAGTTGTTCTTAGAACGATAAACTGTCCCTCAGAGCACCAACAGTAACCAGGCCCTAATGTAGTTGTAGTTGTTTTTAGAACGATAAACTCTCCCTCAGAGCACCAACAGGAACCTGGTTCTATTGCAGTTGTAGTTGTTTTTAGAACGATAAACTCTCCCTCAGAGCACCAACCGGAAACCTGGCACTATTGTTGTAGTAGTTGTTTTTAGAACGATAAACTCTCACTCAAAGCACCAACAGGAACCTGGCCCTAATGCAGTTGTAGTTGTTTTTAGAATGATAAACTCTCCCTCAAAGCACCAACAGGAACCTGGCACTAATGCAGAAGTAGTTGTTTATAGAACTATAAACTCTCCCTCAAAGCACCAACAGGAACAAGGCACTAATGCAGTAGTAGTTGTTTTTAGAATGATAAACTCTCCCTCAGAGCACAAACAGGAACCTGGCCCTATTGCAGTAGTAGTTGTTTTTAGAACGATAAACTGTCCCTCAGAGCACCAACAGGATCCTGGACCTAATGCAGTTGTAGTTGTTTTTAGAACGATAAACTCTCCCTTAGAACACCAACAGGAACCTGGCCCTATTGCAGTAGTAGTTGTTTTTAGAACGATAAACTCTCCCCCAGAGCACCAACCAGAACCTGGCCCCATTGCAGTAGTAGTTGTTTTTAGAACGATAAACTCTGCCTGAAAGCACCAACATGAACCTGACCCTAATGCAGTTGTAGTTGTTTTTAGAACGATAAACTCTCCCTCAAAGCACCAACAGGAACAAGGCCTTAATGCAATAGTAGTTGTTTTTAGAACGATAAACTCTCACTCAGAGCACAAACCGGAACCTGGCCCTATTGCAGTAGCACTTGTTTTTAGAACGATAAACTGTTCCTAAGAGCACCAACAGGAACCTGGCCCTAATGCAGTAGTAGTTGTTTTTAGAACGATAATCTCTCCCGCAGAGCACAAACAGGAACCTGGCCCTAATGCAGTTGTAGTTGTTTTTAGAACGATAAACTCTCCCTCAGAGCACAAACAGAAACCTAGCCCT
>BLSH010312926.1:0-11954 GCA_018402905.1 Glandirana rugosa
AATTGAAAACAAAATGATTACTTGTACAAAAAATACAAACAAGTGGCCACTGCCCCCACCTATAACTGGTCTTTGCAGCAAGGAGCTGTGTTAAAAACAGGAGTTTAGTCTGCACACATTTGCAAATACATGCATAACCTACAGTTCCCGTCAAGGCACCCTGTTTTCTGTAGTTCCTAAGTAACTTCTGAGAGTCTCCACAGTGGAAGCACATGCATTTTAATGGATAGGTAGAGGGAAGGAGAGCCTGAAAGGAGCCCAACTCTCCTTTAAAGGCACAGGAGCACAGTGAACACCCAACCCAGCACTATGGCAGCAAAGATGTCAGTGCATTGCTTGACCAATATAATATAAATACAAACAATTGGCCACTGCCCCCACCTATAATTGTTATTTGCAGGAAGGAGCACTGGAAGGGCGACATATGTCAAACAAATGCAAAGAAATTTCCAAGCTCAAACTTACCAACCAGCCATCGACCAACCGAATTGACCATAGTTTGTGGACTCTATAACTTTCCTACAGACTAAATAATAAACACTAATTTGGGTTAATTCCACCAAAGAAATGTAGCAGAATATCGTTTGGCCTAAATTTGTGAAGAAAGATTATTTATGTGCAAAATTTTACAGACATGTTTTTTTCCAAAATTTTTGGTCTTTTTTTTATTTATTTAGCAAAAAATAAAAATCCAGTGGTGATTAAATGCCACCAAAATAAAGCTCTATTTGTGTGAAAAAAAATGATAAAATGTTATATGGGTAGAGTGTTGAATGCCCGCGCAATTGTCATTCAAAGTATGACAGCGCTGAAAGCTGAAAATTGGCCTGGACAGGAAGGGGGCGAAAGTGCCCGGTATTTAAGTGGTTAACAGAATGGGCTGAAGTGGTCTAGCTTCTTGCAGCTGAGTGACCACCAGACTCTGCAACACAGGGGGTTGGGATCTACTCACAGATCCTAGCAATGATCAGTCCAGAGATACGACCTCCAGTACAGTAGCCCAGCTTTACGTCTAAAAGGGGGGTCCAAGGGCAAGCAGTCCCCCTTACCTTGAGCACATGGATCCATCCCCACAGGGGGAGAAAAGACAAGTACTCACAAGGCTCCAGTCTATTTAATAGCAACCCAACCACCATATGGGCACACCTCCCCAGGGATTGGTAAGGCTCTACTAAATATTCAGGCTGGAAATTTGAATTCTCCCACCCTAAGCTCTAAAAGCTTCTTCTAGAGGCAGGGGGAAGTAATCTCCCAGCCTGTGAAACCCTAGACAGACTATAATAGACAATTGAAAGTGCCTTTATCTAATACTTGTGTTGAACCAATTTATGTGTAAAACTTTTAAAACATCATATCATTATGTGGTACAATTAAAACATCATATCCAGTTATTTCATTGTTAAGAAAAAGTGCTGGTGCTTTAAATACTAAAAGTCTATATTTCAAAAGTGCCAGTGATAGTTTGTTTTGAAGATAAAATTGAAGGTAAAATTGATTTCTTCAGGGCAATCACAAAAAACTTCTTAGCTTCTTTAAATCATTAAGCCACTTGCCACAGTACAATTCAAACAATCACACTGCGAGCGCTCCGTGAATACCGCCGCTGAATGCTGGGGGTCACTTTCGTTCCCGCTGAAGACGTCACAGGATATGACGAAACGCGTAAGATGGAACACAAGGTGTACGTAGCCACGCTCCGGTGAAGCGCAAATGAAGGCGGGCGGGAACGAAAGTGACCACCAGCATTCAGCGGCGGTATTCACGGAGCGCTCGCAGTGTGATTGTTTGAATTGTACTGTGGCAAGTGGCTTAATAAATCCTTTTACAAGAGAGGTACGCGATGAGATTCTTTTTATTCATTTCCTAATGGTTTGCTGACGGACAAAGGAGGCAAGGGAAGCAGACGACACCACATCCATAGGTCGGATTGTAGACCTAAAGCGCAAGTGACTTCTCCTACCGTACGGTAGGAGAGTCTACAGAGTCTGGTAAGCGGGGAAAAAACCCACAACCACTTATTTTATCCGAGCACCCAGCATGGCACGGGCACGTTTTTATGATTTAAAGAAGCTAAGAAGTTTTTTGTGATTGCCCTGAAGAAATCAATTTTACCTTCAATTTTATCTTCAAAACAAACTATCACTGGCACTTTTGAAATATAGACTTTTAGTATTTAAAGCACCAGCACTTTTTCTTAACAATGAAATAACTGTATATGATGTTTTAATTGTACCACATAATGATATGATGTTTTAAACGTTGTACACATAAATTGGTTCAACACAAGTATTAGATAAAGGCACTTTCATAGGCACAGTCACTTTAAAATAAGAGACACATAGTATGTTATGCAAGCGCTGTGGAACAGCAAGTAATGTTGTTCATATAAACAAATTTCCTTACCCTTTGCACAGCAGATGGGCTACAGCAGCTGCAAAAAAAAAAACTGTATAGTAAAATATTGTAAAGATAAATAAGAGGGAAAAGCGCTGCCCAAACAAGATCTATCTTGTACAGTACTAAGTATAATAGACAATTACTGCTTCTTTGACTACAGCAGAAGCCTAAACACTAAATCAGCCTAGCTAAGGGGGTGCTACACTTTAACATAACATTTCTAGCTTACCACTCTGTCTTTAGTAGCTCCTTTTTAAATCTTTTGCACCATCTCAGAGCCTTAGCATTAATTCTAAGCCATCCCAACCCTTCCACTGCCAAGGCAACAAGTGCTGACAGAGATGGTGTAGCAGTCAGAAAAAAATGACTGGGTGCAAGGCCTAGTTACCCTCACTGCCCACCTGAAACAATGGCACTACAACCGACATTTTTTGAAAACTCAACAATTGTATAAAAATCATTGGAAATGAATGATCACAGCTATAAACAAAATTTACAATAACAACAGAACAATTTAAGGATCATTAGTCATTACAATTCATATTGGCTGAATATCCACCTAGGACAGTGAGAAGGGCCACATCACTCACTGCTTGCTAGATGTGTATTATAACCATACCAGCCACTGGCTGCCCATAAAATATATCAATGTGGCACTGCGGCGCTTACCTAATTGATAACCATTGCTTCCAAATAACATGACTACTAAGTGAACATAGCACCAGAAATCATCCAACGTGCAGTAAACTCTAAACGTGAACACATAAATCTTATGTAGCACCCTCCAGTCTGCTAGAAGTAGAATGGCTAGAGTTTTGCATAGTTACATAGTTAGTCAGATTGAAAAAAGACACAAGTCTATCTAGTTCAACCAAAAAAATAAATAAATAAATAATTAGAAAAAAACATATATAACCATACAATCCCATATACAATCCTTCACCCACAGTTGATCCAAAGAAGGCAAAAAACCCCAGCAAAGAATGATCCAATTTGCTATAGCGGGGGAAAAAAATCCTTCCCGATCCCCCGAGAGGCAATCAGATTCACCCTGGATCAAACTTACCTAAAAATGTTAGTACTGTACCCAGTTATATTATTTACAATAAGGAAAGAATCCAGGCCTTTTTTAAAGCAATCTACTGTGCTGGCCAAAACCACCCCTGGAGGGAGTCTATTCCACATTTTCACAGCTCTAACTGTGAGGAAACCTTTCAGTATTTGGAGATGAAATCTTTTTTCCTCTAGACGTAGAGTGCCCCCTGGTCCTTTGTGATGACCTTAAAGTAAATAACTCAACACCAAGTTATATGGACCACTTATGTATTTGTACATGTTGATCATATCCCCCTTAATCTCCTCTTCGAGAGAAAATAAATTCAGTTCCTCTAATCTTTCCTCATACCTGAGCTCCTCCATGCCTCTTATTAGTCTGGTTGCCCTTCTCTGCACTTTCTCCAGTTCCCTGATATCCTTTTTGAGAACTGGTGCCCAAAACTGAACTGCATATTCCAGATGAGGTCTTACTAATGATTTGTACAGGGGCAAAATAATGTCTCTATCTCTGGAGTCCATACCTCTCTTAATTCAAGAAAGGATTTTGCTTGCTTTGGAAACTGCAGCTTGGCATTGCATGCCATTATTAAGCTTATGATCTACCAAAACCCCCAGATTCTTCTCCATTATGGATTCCCCCAGTTGTACTCCTCCTAGTATGTATGATGCATGCATATTCTTAGCCCCAGGGCATTGAGGTCTGCTTGTAAGTTGGAGACATCCTGTAAGGACGTTATTTCACTGCATAGCTTGGTGTCATCTGCAAACACTGAAATGGTACTTTTAATCCCAGACCCTATATCATTTGTAAATATATGAAAAGTAAGGCTCCCAACACTGAACCTTGGGGGACACCACTGATAACCTTAGACCATTTTGTGAGAGTAGGTACATTTACAGGCTTGGCTGGCAGCCAAGCCTGGGTGTGTTTTGATCTGGGTTGGAAGTGACTCAGAGCAGGGCTGGGTGACTCACAGGCAGCATCACCAAGACCCCCCACTTCTTTCCATAATGTTCTAGTGTTTTCTGGAAAGGAAGGAGCAGAGGTGAGGTGGAGCTGTCTTGGATGTTCTGAGGAGCCCTGACCAATCCCCAACTTGGATTGGCAGGGGGCAGGCCTCCTTACATACCTAGGGTCAGCCCAGCTGGGGAGGAGTTGGATCGAGTGGAAGATGGAGATGGAGTATTAGGGGCCTTTGAGGGAGCTCCCCAGTCTGGGGGGGTGACCTTGGGCCTGGGCTCGGGTGCGGACGGGACCCTCTTACAACCCACAGAGGTTTCCTCACCAGGAGGCACAGGAGGAGCAAGAGAGGACAGCAGGACACTGCCGGGCAAGCCAGGAGTTCCACAGAGGCAGCCAAGAGGGCTGGTGAGTTACACATAGTCAGGAGGACTGGAGAGGCAAACCTGAGAGGACAGGGATGAGCAGTCTGGGACGGATGCCGAGCCAGTCAGAAGGACTGTGGTGGCACGGGCAGTGGAGAGGGGCAGCTGCACCCAGCTGTCTTGGTCCACATTGGAACCAATGACAGAATAGATGGAAGGTGGAGGCTCCTTAAGAACCAATTGAAAGAATTAGGTTGCAAGTTGAAGGGAAGGACCTCCAAGGCAATATTCTCTGAAATATTGCCTGTGCCATGCGCAACACAGGAAAGGCAGGGGGAGATTAGAGCCCTGAATGCATGGCTAAAGACCTGGTGTAAGGAGGAGGGCTTTGGGTTTTTAGAGCACTGGGCTTTTCATTGGGGTGCAACCTATATGCTAAAGACGGTTTGCACCTAAATAGAAGGGGGTCTGTTGTGCTAGGGGAGAGGTTTATGGGAAGGCTGGAGGAGTATTTAAACTAGGATTGAGGGGGGAGGGTGCATTAGATTATAATGGGGTAGACAGGTCAGACAGGGGTCAGCCCCTATTGGTGGGTGGAATGGGGAAAGATGGGAGGAGGGCTAAAAAAGATGATATGAAGGTTCCCATGTTACAATCAACCATTGGAAATGGTACTGTTTGTACTAAAATTAAAACTATGCAAGATACATGTGCAAAATGTGACAGTGAATTAAAGTGTTTGTTCACCAATGCCAGCAGTCTGCCAAGCAAAATAAGTGAGTTGGAAGCTCTGGTGCATGAGGAGAACTATGATTTGATTGGTATAGCTGAATCTTGGCTTCATTCTTCACATGACTGGGCTATTAATATTCCTGGCTATGCTCTCTTTCGAAAAGACAGGGTAAAACGGAGGGGTGGTGGTGTCTGTCTCTATGTGAGAAGTTATCTCAAAGCAAGTGTGAATGAGGACCTAGTTGATGGAGAGTGTGATGAGTCTGAAGCATTATGGGTAGATCTGCATATGGGTGTGCACACTACAAAGGTTATCATTGGAGTTTGTCATAGACCTCCCAGTGTTAAAGAGGAGGTGGAGACTCTGCTACTTGCACAGATGGAAAGAGCTACAAGGGCTGGGACAGTGATAATAATGGGGGATTTTAACTACCCAGAAATTAACTGGAGTAATGGCACTGCGGGGACAGCTAAAGGGCAAAAATGTATAAACCTATTACAGGACAATTTTATGGTCCAGTTTATTGAGGCCCCAACTAGGAATGACGCTTTGCTGGACCTGGTAATCTCAAACCATGCAGAGCTCATTACCAATATTCATATAAAAGAACATCTGGGTAACAGTGACCATAACATGATTTCATTTAATGTAAGCTGCAAGCAACAAACACACACGGGAAAGATAAAAACACTTAATTTTAAGAGAGCAAATTTTACAAAGATGAGGGCTGCTCTCCAGGACTTAGACTGGGAGGGAATATTGTTACTAGTGTAAAATTTGCGCAACCTTCACATATACACTGATCAGCGCCTATGGTGCATACAGCCATGGCAATATTACAAATATAAAAAACAGATGATGGTAATAAAAGCAGCCATTTAGCTTAAAAGTACATTCAAAAGAAATACAAATAAAATAACGCAGCCTCAACAAATAGAAGTGTATAACAGCGCTTTCATAATCCACGGAATGGAAGGGTGCAAAGGGCAAGGAGTCTCAATTAGTCTGAGTGAAGCAGAGTCCCTTCAAGCTTGAAGCCACCAACCACCAGGTGTCAGTCCACACCGCACGTGCACTTTCCCCAGTGAAAAGCCTGCTTACCAGAAACTTTATTTTATATTATTATTATTATTATTATACAGGATTTATATAGCGCCAGCAGTTTGTGCAGCGCTTAACAAAAATGAAGGCAGACAGTACAGTTTCATCACAATTTGGTACAATAGGAATTAGAGGGCCCTGCTTGTTAGAGCTTACAATCTAAGAGGGAGAGTCAATTGATACAAAAGGTAAAAGCTGTGGGGGATGAGTTGATGTAGAAAGAAAGAGTATTAGGTAGAAGCAGGATAGGCTTCTTTAAAGAGAAAGGTTTTCAGGGATAGTCTAAAGATGGATAGATTAGAAGACAGTCAGACTGATTGGGGGAGGGAGTTCCAAAGGATGGGAGAAGTTCTCGAGAAATCCTGGAGGCGAGCATGGGAGGAAGTGAAAAGGGAGCTAGAGAGCAGGAGGTCTTGGGAGGACCTAAGAGGGCGACTTTGTTGGTATTTTGAGACTAGGTTAGAGATGTAGCTGGGGGCAGAGTTGTGGATGGCTTTGTAAATTATTGTTAGTACTTTGAATTTTATGCGTTGGGTGAGTGGAAGCCAGTGGAGAGATTGGCAGAGAGGGGTGGAGGACACTGAGCGGTTGGCAAGGTAGATAAGTTTTGCAGCAGCATTCATTATTGACTGAAGGGGGGATAAAGTGTGCAAAGGTAGTCCAATGAGGAGAGAGTTGCAGTAGTCGAGGCGAGAGATAACCAGAGAGTGAATTAGAAGCTTGGTGGTGTCATTGGTTAAAAAGGGGCATATTCTAGCAATGTTGCGTAGGCTGAGGCGGCATGATTTGGACAGGGATTGGATGTGGTCTTGAAAGGACAGTTCAGAGTCTAGGGTTATCCCTAGCACCCTGGCATGTGGGGACGCACTAATAGTTGTGCCATTGATCTTAACAGAGAAGTCAAGGGATGGGTTACGTGGGGGAGGAAATATAATGAGCTCAGTTTTAGATTCAGTTTGAGGAAGTGCTGTGACATCCAGGCTGATATGTCTGTTAGTAAGGAAGTGATCTGTGAGGAGACCGATGGGGTGAGC
This sequence comes from Glandirana rugosa, assembly GCA_018402905.1. Classification (NCBI taxonomy): domain Eukaryota; kingdom Metazoa; phylum Chordata; class Amphibia; order Anura; family Ranidae; genus Glandirana; species Glandirana rugosa. The sequence goes on from BLSH010312926.1 coordinate 7,648, forward strand.
TGAGGGGTAGAGAGATAGATTTGGGTGTCATCGGCATATAAATGATAGCGGAAGCCATGGGAGGTTATCAGCTGACCCACATCATTATTTGATATGTACTAACAAAATCTGCGCTTGTGGATAATTAAATAATGATAATCACCCAGTGATCCCTGAAGAGAAATCAATCCAGGGATCAATGCATGTGTGGGAGGCTGCTGCTACACAAGTGAATAAACTCATAAACAACGTGAAAACATAAATCGCAGCGCCACCTATTAGTGATAGTGCCAAAATAACATAATAAGATAATATGATAAATAAATGTGATTCACATATCAATAGTGTAATCCATCAATAATAAAAAAGTCCATAAATAAGAAAAAAGTGCTCCGTGCTCAATCAAGTGCCAATGATACAACGTGGTGCTCGGTGACTATCCCCCGTTGTGACCCCACTCACCAGAACAAATGGATCCCCAGCTTTTCAGTCTGGGGATCAAAACAAGCCAAGTCCTGGTGCTGGTCAGATGGATGTGAGGGTGATGGTGACGAGACCCCTGCTTTGATCAGGACTCAATTCCAGAGCCATAAGATTCTCATAAAGTTGGATAAAAGAAGATTCTCATAAAGTGGAAGCCATTCTTTTCTTCTTTTATCCAACTTTATGTCGTCACCATCACCCTCACATCCATCTGACCAGCACCAGGACTTGGCTTGTTTTGATCCCCAGACTGAAAAGCTGGGGATCCATTTGTTCTGGTGAGTGGGGTCACAACGGGGGATAGTCACCGAGCACCACGTTGTATCATTGGCACTTGATTGAGCACGGAGCACTTTTTTCTTATTTATGGACTTTTTTATTATTGATGGATTACACTATTGATATGTGAATCACATTTATTTATCATATTATCTTATTATGTTATTTTGGCACTATCACTAATAGGTGGCGCCACACATCATTATTTGGTAGGTCTGCCTCTCAGCAGTCACTCCTCGGTATCGATGTGTACCCAATGAAGATAAAAGCCTCACATAGCATAATACCGTTTCCAACCTTTATTACACTCCCCACTTAAAACACACTTACGACTTCCGGTTCCGGCGCCTCATGTGAAGGAGCGAGGAATGGCGGCTCCGGGGAACACGGCTTACTAAACCCGATTTAAATATCCCTCTGACTCGGGAACCTCTCTCTCCCGTCTCCCTCCGTGTACAGGACACCGTGCGGATGGACCGATTCGTTGTCCACGGCTCCGCTACGCAGAGTACCGGATTAAACACAGCGGGAGCGGCGCCAGGCAAGATGGCGGACGGGCCTCCTAACACACAAGCTCCGAAGGCAGGACAAACCTCGGAGCCCCACAGCGCCTCTCAGCCACTGCAGGCTCTCCCCTCACAATCAGACAACCAACTAGAAGGGCTGGCGCAGGCTGTAGCAGCCCTCCTGACACCCTCCATAACTGCAGCTGTGGACAGGGCAGTCGCGGAGGGAATTACCCTGCTCAGGAAGGAGCTGGGAGACCACAACAAGAGAATAGGTGAGCTGGAATCTAGAGTATCAGATATTGAAGAAGATGTTCAATCCTCTTACACTGACATGCAGCAACTGAAACAAACACAGCAATTCCTCTTGGAAAAAATTGACGATTTGGAAAATCGTAGCAGGAGGAACAACCTGCGAATTATAGGCCTGCCAGAAACTGTACACCAGGAGGCCTTGCTGGACATATGCACCAACCATATACCTGCTGCGCTAGGCATCAACCGACCCTGCGTTGTGGAACGATCGCATAGGATGGGACCCCCCTCCAACGAACTGAGAAACCCACGCCCGGTGATCACCCGTTACCTCAATTATGCAGACAAGAACAACATCTTGCGGTCTTTCCGCAACGCCAAAGCCCTGCACATAGATGGCCACAAACTCCTCTTGTTTGCGGATTACTCCCAGGAGGTCTCCAGAAAACGCAAACCTTTCCAGCCCACCTGCACAATTTTATTTGAGAAGAAAATCAAATTCACGCTCACCTTCCCTGCAATTCTCAAATTTACAGACCAAAAAGGCAACCCACGCTCCTTCACAGACCCGGAGGAAGCTATGCAATTCCTGCACTCGCAGATGCACATCCCCATGGATACCACAGCCCCCATACGTGCGACACAACTCGGGGACCCGAGAGAGCAACGGAGCCCGAGAAAAGACCCAGCCAAGAAAATGCGCCTGGTCGACTCCTCAAGCCGCGGATCCAAGTCTTAGCCTGACCACATGAAGCCACGGCACTAACCACCGCTACAACAATCCTTTCCATCCCAAGATTATCAACTACAGACTGTTCTAACATCGGCCAGGATGACCCAGGCCACGTAAGTTTGACCCGCACCCTACGGTTTGAAGTTACATGTTGTTCCTATAGACACACGCTCCCACTATCTTATTCAGATTACCCTGCGGCCTGGCCTAGCAAACGCATGGCTCCTTTTTTCAAGCCATATCCGATTGATGTGCCCTCCCCTAAAGTTAAGGAACTTTCGCCCAGTGGCAAGCTAAACGCATGGGAGACGAGATCCTAACAATTCCACATACTTTACCCTACTTGTCATGTGGATTCACAACAACCAACTCCCCCCCGGTCACGCTGTTCGGATTGGGAAGAACACATGAGGAAAAAAAAAGTGAAGTTCAGTCTTCCATACTTCACCCCTCCCCACAGTATAGTGATTTGCTTGGTCATATACTCGAGCTATGTCCATCCCCACTCTCTCAACCCTAGTCCCTCGGTCCAGCCACTACCTTATCCCTCTTTTCATGGCACCCTCATTACCCCCCTCAGCACGCACTACCCAGGAATACTTGACAATGCTATGATCCGCATAGAAGACCCACCTTAAATCATAAATATGGGTCATAAAATAGTTTCTTGGAACGTTAAGGGTTTACGTTCACCCAGTAAACGCATGGCCATTCTCCGCCACCTTAAGAGGCTTAAAGCGGACATCGCTCTATTGCAAGAATCCCACCTTACAACGGCAGACTTTGAACGAATGAAGAAGTTATGGGTGGGTCAGGTGGTGGGCTCCCCGGCAGTTAGAGGCAAGGCAGGGGTCATTATACCCACCCACAGAAACCTACAGAGCAAAATAGAAGCAACCCACACAGACACCAATGGTCGCTACATCACAGCCATATTCTCCTCTCCCACCAGAAAATGGGCCATCACAAATGTATATGCTCCAAACGCGCCCACAAAATCATTCTTCCAGGAACTATCCGCCCACATCGCTCCCTTCTCACACCTACCCCACTTAATAGCAGGAGACTTTAATCAGGTGGCAAACCCCCAGGAAGACAGGTCCCCAAAAAGAAACGCTACAGCGACAAATTTGTCAACCAATACTCTTTCCCCACTAGAGCAGTTCGCAGACAGCATGCGATTGGTAGACTTCTGGAGGCTAACAAATCCGGAAACCAGAGACTTCACTTACTCTCCCCCTCACTCAGCATGGTCCAGGATAGATTATACCTTCCTAAACCCCCTTCTCCTCCCACTTGCATCTGACCCCCGGATAGAAAGTATGGTGCTTTCAGATCATTCCCCAATCTCGGTAGACCTCCCAGGTTTGACATATCAGGCTAACACCCCTCTCTGGAGATTTCCGAATCACCTAGCAAAAGATGACAATCTACGTAAAATCATCAGGGATACATGGACAGAATACGCAGCCACAAATCAAGCCCACATGTCAGACCCAAACCTCTTTTGGGAGGCGGGTAAGGCAGTTTTGAGGGGTAGAATTATATCCTACTCTACGGGTCACAAGAGACAGGTCCAAAAAAACTACTTAGATACCAGAAGTAGTGTTGAGCGAACCCGGACTGTAACGTTCGGGTCCGTACCGAACTTTTGGGTGTCCGTGGCACGGACCCGGACCCGGACATTTCAAAAATCGTTCGGGTTCGGTCCGGGGTTCTGCTATTTTACTCCACGTGTTGAGAAGCTGCAGGGCAGCCAATCAACAAGCGTTTCACTGGTTTGCCCTTAGAAGCCATCACAGCCATGCCTACTAATGGCATGGCTGTGATTGGCCGGTGCATCATGTGACCCAGCCTCTTTATAAGCTGGAGTCACAGTGCTGCAGTCACATGCTCCTTGGGTTAGTATAGGGAAAGGTAGCTGACGGCGTGAGGGACAGATTTTAGCCATTTTAAGACCTGATCCTGCATCCTGAGATAGATTACTTTACTACTGCTGTCTGTGCTGTTGCTCTGAGGACAGATAGCAGAAATTAGAGATTTCACATACCGCTGCTTTGAGTTGCAGATCA
>BLSH010312981.1:0-14919 GCA_018402905.1 Glandirana rugosa
GCTCCTGTGAGGGACAGATTATTGTTCTAAAATCATTTCATAGTGCTATAGGGAGAGGCTCCTGCTGCTCCTGTGAGGGACAGATTATTGTTCTAAAATCATCTCATAGTGCTTTAGGGAGAGGTTCCTGCTGCTCCTTTGAGGGACAGATTATTGTTTTAAATTCATCTCATAGTGCTATTGGGAGAGGTTCCTGCTGCTGGTGTGAGGGACAGATTATTGTTCTAACATCATATCATACTGCTTTAGCGAGAGGTTCCTGCTGCTGGTCTGAGGGACAGATTATTGTTCTAAAATCATCTCATAGTGCTATAGTTAGAGGCTCCTGCTGTTGCTGTGAGGGACAGATTATTGTTCTAAAATCATATAATACTGCTATAGGGAGACAATCCTTCTGCTCCTGTGAGGGACAGATTATTGTTCTAAAATCATCTCATAGTGCTATAGGGAGAGGTTCCTACTGCTCCTGTGAGGGACAAATTATTGTTCTAATATCATATCATACTGCTCTAGGGAGAGGTTCCTGCTTCTCCTGTGAGGGACAGATTATTGTTCTAAAATAATCTCATAGTGCTATAGGAAGAGGTTCCTGCTGTTGGTGTGAGGGACAGATTATTGTTTTAAAATCATATCATAGTGCTATAAGGAGAGGTTCCTGCTGCTGGTGTGAGGGACAGATTATTGTTTTAAATTAATTTCATAGTTCTATAGGGAGAGGTTCCTGCTGCTGGTGTGAGGGACAGATTATTGTTCAAACATCATATCATACTGCTATAGCGAGAGGTTCCTGCTGCTAGTGTGAGGGACAGATTATTGTTCTAAAATCATCTCATAGTGCTATATTTAGAGGCTCCTGCTGTTGCTGTGAGGGACAGATTATTGTTCTAAAATCATATAATACTGCTATAGGGAGATGATCCTTCTGCTCCTGTGGGGGACAAATTATTGTTCTAAAATCATCTCATAGTGCTATAGGGAGAGGTCCCTGCTGCTGCTGTGAGGGACAGATTATTGTTCTAAAACCATCTCATAGTGCTTTAGGTAAAGGTTCCTGCTTTTGGTGTGAGGGACAGATTATTGTTCTAAAATCATCTCATAGTGCTATAGGGTGAGGTTCCTGCTGCTCCTGTGAAGGACAGATTATTGTTCTAAAACCGTCTCATAGTGCTATAGGGAGAGGCTCCTGCTGCTCCTGTGAGGGACAGATTATTGTTCTAAAATCATCTCATAGTGCTTTAGGGAGAGGTTCCTGCTTATCCTGTGAGGGACAGATTATTGTTTTAAATTAATTTCATAGTGCTATAGGGAGAGGTTCCTGCTGCTCCTTTGAGGGACAGATTATTATTTTAAATTCATTTCATAGTGCTATAGGGAGAGGTTCCTGCTGCTGGTGTGAGGGACAGATTATTGTTCTAACATCATATCATACTGCTTTAGCGAGAGGTTCCTGCTGCTGGTCTGAGGGACAGATTATTGTTCTAAAATCATCTTATAGTGCTATAGTTAGAGGCTCCTGCTGTTGCTGTGAGGGACAGATTATTGTTCTAAAATCATATAATACTGCTATAGGGAGACGATCCTTCTGATCCTGTGAGGGACAGATTATTGTTCTACAATCATCTCATAGTGGTATAGGGAGAGGTTCCTGCTGATGGTGTGAGGGACAGATTATTGTTCTAAAATCATCTCATAGTGCTATAGGTAGAGGTTCCTGCTTCTCCTGTGAGGGAAATATTATTGTTCTAAAATCATCACATACTGCTATAGGGAGAGGTTCCTGCTGCTCCTGTGAGAGACAGAATATTATTCTAAAATCATATCATAGTGCTATAGGGAGAGGTTCCTGCTGCTGCTGTGGGGGACAGATTATTGTTCTAAAATCATATCATTCTGCTATAGGAAGAGGTTCTTGCTGCTCCCGTGAGGGACATATTATTGTTCTAAAATCATATCATACTGTTATAGCAAGAGATTCCTGCTGCTGGTTTGAGGCACAGATTATTGTTCTAAAATCATCTCATAGTGCTATATGGAGAGGTTCCTACTGCTCCTGTGAGGGACAGATTATTGTTCTAAAATCATCTCATAGTGCTATATGGAGAGGTTCCTGTTGCTGCTGTGAGGGACAGATTATTGTTCTAAAAATCATCTCTTAGTGCTATAGGGAGAGGTTCCTGCTGCTCTTGTGAGGGACAGATTATTGCTCTAAAATCATCTCATAGTGCTATAGGGAGAGGATCCTGCTGTTGCTGTGAGGGACAGATTATTGTTCTAAAATCATATCATACTGCTATAGGGAGAGGTTCCTTCTGCTCGTGTGAGGGACAGATTATTTTTCTAAAATCATCTCATAGTGCTATATGGAGAGGTTCCCTCTGCTGCTGCTGCGAGGGACAGATTATTGTTCTAAAAATCATCTCATAGTGCTATAGGGAGAGGTTCCTGCTGCTCTTCTGAGGGACAGATTATTTTTCTAACATCATATCTTACTGCTATAGCAAGAGGTTCCTGCTGCTTTTGTGAGGGACAGAATATTGTTCTAAACTCATTTCATAGTGCTATAGGGAGTGGTTCCTGCTGCTCCTGTGAGGGAAACATTTTTGTTCTAAAATCATATCATACTGATATAGGGAGATGTTCCTGCTTCTCCTGTAAGGGACAGATTATTTTTCTAAAATCATATCACACTGCTATAGGGAGAGGTTCCTGCTGCTGGTGTGAAGGACAGATTATTGTTCTAAAATCATCTGATTGTGCTATATGGAGAGGTTCCTTTTGCTGCTGTGAGGGACAGATTATTGTTCTAAAAATCATCTCATAGTGCTATAGGGAGAGGTTCCTGCTGCTCTTGTGAGGCACAGATTATTGCTCTAAAATCATCTCATAGTGCTATAGGGAGAGGATCCTGCTGTTGCTGTGAGGGACAGATTATTGTTCTAAAATCATATCATACTGCTATAGGGAGAGGTTCCTTCTGCTCGTGTGATGGACAGATTATTTTTCTAAAATCATCTCATAGTGCTATATGGAGAGGTTCCTGCTGCTGCTGCGAGGGACAGATTATTGTTCTAAAAATCATCTCATAGTGCTATAGGGAGAGGTTCCTGCTGCTCTTGTGAGGGACAGATTATTTTTCTAACATCATATCTTACTGCTATAGCAAGACGTTCCTGCTGCTTGTGTGAGGGACAGAATATTGCTCTAAACTCATTTCATAGTGCTATAGGGAGAGGTTCCTGCTGCTCCTGTGAGGGAAACATTTTTGTTCTAAAATCATATCATACTGATATAGGGAGATGTTCCTGCTGCTCCTGTAAGGGACAGATTATTTTTCTAAAATCATATCACACTGCTATAGGGAGAGGTTCCTGCTGCTGGTGTGAAGGACAGATTATTGTTCTAAAATCATCTGATAGTGCTATAGGAAGAGGTTCCTGCTTCTTGTTTGAGTGGTGCATTTCTTGCACAAAAATAAAAAGTGTGTCTACGTTGCTGAAGAATTTATTATTTTTTTTTATTTTTGTATTAATGAATAGTGCTACATAATACATTTGCATCCAAAATGAGGAGAGTGTCAAATAAGGAACGTGGTCGTGGTCGTGGTGTGCTGCTGCTGGTGTTGGTGAAATTCCTGTTGCAAGCAGAGGATGTGGTCGATTTGTGCCGGCTACATGAACAAGTGAAACACTTTCCTCAGGTGGGAGTAGCCGACAGAACCTTCAAAGTAGTATGGTAGGCTCGAATGCCGCTCAACGAATGGTGAGGCCAGAACAAGTACAGGCGCTAGTAGATTAGGTGGCTGAAAATGCCTCCAGTTCCTTCACATTGTCTCCCACCCGGTCCCTTGATGAAAGCTCAGACTTGGCACCTGAACCCCATGGCCATCTGTCTTTCATCTCAGCCTCTTGTAAATCAGCCAAGCAGTCTGATCCCCAAGTCACCAGCATTCTCTTATGCTTTTTGATGACTCTCCTGGTGTGCTTTCTATGGGCCATCCACATAGCCCTGCCCCAGAAGTGGAAGACATTGAGTGCACCGATGCCCAACCACTTCTGTTGCAGGATGAGGACATGGAAACACCAGCGCAGCACGTCTCTGATGATGACGAAACACAGGCACCAACTGCTGTGGCTTTCCACAGTCTGCAGACTGACAAGGAGGGCAGTGGTGAAGGATGGGTGGAAGATGATGTGAAGGAGGATGAGGAGGTCCTAGACACCACATGGAATGAAGGTCATGCGAGTGACGTGTGCAGTTTGAAGGAAGAGGTGGTGGTCGCACAGAGGCACCAGCACAGCAAAAGAGGAAGCAGGTTGCAAAAGCGGAGTGACCGCCCGCTAGACAGTACGCCTGCTACTACCCACTGCACCCAGGGACCTAGCACACCAAATGCAGCTCAAAGGCGTTCACCAGCGTGGCAGTTCTTCAGACAATGTGCTGACGACAAGACACAAGTGGTTTGCACGCTGTGCAATGAGAGCCTGAAGCGAGGCATAAATGTTCTAAACCTGGGCACAACCTGCATGACCAGGCATCTAAATTCAAAGCACGAGCTGCAGTGAAATAAGTACCTCAAAATCCAGGAAAGGTCTCGGCTTACTCCTGTTTCCTCTTCTGCTGCTGCATCGGCCTCTTCCTCCACCTCTACAGTGCCAGTGACACCTGCCACCCAGCAAACAGACAATGTGACAGCAACCCCACAATGTCCGCCACCGTCCCCAAGCATTTACACATGGTCCCATGGAAGCTTACAGCTCTCCATCTCCCAAACACTGGAGAGAAAGAGGAAGTACCCGCCTACCCACCCGTGAACCCTGGCCGTGGATGCCAGCATTTCAAAATTCCTGGCCTTTGAAATGCTGTCATTCCGTCTGGTGGACAGTTTTAAAAACCTAATGGCGGTGGCTGTCCCATAGCATGTGATTCCCAACCACCACTACTTTTCCAGGTGAGCCATCCCTTCCCTGCACAAACAAGTCGGGGACGAAATCAAGTGTGCACTGCGCAACGCCATTTGTGGCAAGGTCCACATAACTACTGATACGTGGACCAGTAAGCACGGGCAAATGTAGTTGTGGGTGGGCCTGAGGTGGCTAGCCATTTGGCATATGTCCTTCCACCACCCAGGATTGCAGGGCATTTCTCTTTGCCTCCTGTAGCCTCCTACTGCGCTTCCTCCTCCTCTACCAGCTCCTCATCCGCTCAGCGTAACACCTTCACCACCAACTTCAGCACATCCAAGGGGAAACGACAGCAAGCTTTTTTAAAACTGATTTGTTTGGGGGATAAACCCCACACTGCGCAGCACCTGTGGACGGGCATTGAACAACAGACCAATAACTGGTTGTTGCCACTGAGCCTCAAGCCTGGCCTGGTGGTGTGTGATAATGGGCGAAATCTCTTAACAGCTCTGGGCCTAGCCGGTTTGATGCACATCCCTTGCCTGGCGCATGTGCTGAATTTGGTGGTGCAGAAATTTCTAAAAAACTACCCGCATATGTCAGAGCTGCTGCAGAAAGTGTGAGCTGTCTGTGCGCACTTTCGGCGTTCTCACCCTGCTGCTGCTCGCCTGTCTGCGCTGCAGTGGAACTTCGGCCTTCCAGCTCACCGCCTCCTATGCGACATGCCCACAAGGTGGAACTCCACCTTGCACATGCTGGAGAGACTGTGCGAGCAGCAGCAGGCAATAGTGGAGTTTCAGCTGCAGCACGCTCGGGTCAGTCGCTCTGCGGAACAGCACCACTTCACCACCAACGAGTGGGCCTCCATGCGAGACCTGTGTACCATATTGCGGTGTTTTGAGTACTCCACCAACATGGCCAGTGCCGATGATGCTGTTCTCAGCGTTACTATCCCACTTCTATATCTCCTTGAAAAAACACTTTGGGTGATGATGGAAGAGGATGTGGCACAGGAGGAGGAGGAGGAGGAAGAGGGGTCATTTCCATGGTTATCAGACCAGTCATTCACAAGTGGCTCGGAGGGTGGGTTCCTGCACCAGCATAGGCCAGGTAAAACATTCTCAAGCCAGGGCACAGTTCTGGAGGATGAGGAGGATGAGGATGATGAGGAGGAGGGGGAGGAGGAACCGTGTTCACAGCAGGGTGGCACCCAACGCAGCTCATGGGCATCACTGGAGCATGGCTGGGGGGATACGGAGGACACAGATGATACACCTCCCACAGAGGACAGCTTGTCTTTGCCTCTGGGCAGCCTGGCACACATGAGCGACTACATGCTGCAGTGCCTGCTTAATGACAGCCGAGTTGCCCACATTGTAACTTGTGCTGATTACTGGGTGGCCACCCTGCTGGATCCCCATTATAAGGATAACGTGCCGTCCTTAATTCCCTCACTGGAGCGTGATCAGAAGATGCGCAATTACCAGCGCATGCTGGTATACCCGCTGCTGAGGGCATTCCCAAATGACACAGGGGGGTCAGTGGAAGCACAAGGCGTAGACGGAGGAGGAGGAAGAAGTCACCAACGCAGCTGTGGCACCGCCAGCACCTCAGAAGGCAGGGTTAGCATGGCCGAAATGTGGAAAAGCTTTGTCAGCAGCACGCCTCAACAAACAGTACCACCATCTGATAGGCAACATCTTAGCTGGAGGCTGCATTTCAGCAACCAGGTGGAACAGTATGTGTGCACACGCCTACACGTACTGACTGATGGATCTGTCCCATTCAACTTATGGGTCTCCAAATTGGGCACATGGCCTGAGCTTGCCCTTTATGCCTTGGAGGTGCTGGTCTGCCCTGCAGCCAGTATATTGTCTGAACATGTGTTTAGCACGGGAGGGGGCGTTATCACAGACAAGCGCAGCCGCCTGTGCACAGCCAACGTGGACAAGCTAGCGTTTATTAAAATGAACCAGGCATGGATCCCACAAGACTTGTCTGTACCTTGTGCAGAATAGACATTTAGACCGGCCTCACACAGCCATTGGTATACTTGTTTTTTTTTAATATGTCTCAATATTTTGGGGGGTACTCCAATTAGCAACAAAAAAAACAAACAAACAAAAACCAGTGTTGTCTACCTCGTCCTCCACCACCATTTACACTTACACTGCCACGGTCACGGCCTACTCAACCTCCTACTCCACATCCACCTCCTCCTCCATTTTTTTTAAATGTGATTTTAAGTTATGTTCCTATCCACATTTGTTTGCAGGGCACTTGTCCTACTATTACCCCCATTTTGCTTCCTTTTTGCAGCTCTCTAACCCCTTTCCAGGACTTTTTTACAGCCATTTTTGTGCCCAAAAGTTCGGGTCACCATTGACTTCAATGGAGTTCAGGGTCCGGGGTCAAGTTCGGGTCAAGTTCGGTGCTTAACCCAAACTTTTCCGCGAAGTTCGGCCGAACCCGACGAACCCGGACATCCAGGTGTCCGCTCAACTCTACTGATAATTGATCTGCTAACACTTGCATTTCCTGTGCACATGTCCTATGTGCTTAGCCCTCACAGTTCTTATCTTGGAATGCATAACAAATAGGCTTTATTTTGCAGAGACAAGGACTTCTGTAGTTTTGCAAGACCGGTGGGCAGGACTAAAGATGCCAATAGATTGATTGAAATTCAGCCGGTTCAGCAGGCACCAGCTAAATTTTGATCCATGTGCGGCCACTGTGCTTCAACAGAAGTCAATCTATCAATTAAACTGTTTGTTAACACAAAAGTGTAAATCACTGCCAGACCCTCTATTAAAGCTAGGCATACCAGACTGTATAAGTCTTTTATTAAAACAAGGCATGCAAATACCTTTTTAGAGCTATCTTCAGGCCACTCTTCACCTCCGATACAGGGCTACTGCAAGAGGGGCAGAAATCTCCCTCTGACACCAGCCAAGGAGGTCTCATGGCCGATCAGCCCCTCAGACAGTAGCCCTGCATCGGAGGTGTAGAGCGACAGGGAGCCTGAATATAGCTCTAAAAAGGTATTTACATGCCTTATTTTAATTAAAGACGTATACAGTGTGGCATGCTTAGCTATAATAAATGGGCTGGCAGTGACCATTTGTAATCTTTTATTTCTATATTTCTTTATTAGCGGCAGGGGGGAGACAGAGACAAAGACATGAGCTGACAGGCAGGGAGGAGAAGGTAAGGGGGGGGGGGGCAGAGGAGAACAGAGAGGAGAGCTGTGGATGACGGAGGGACAAATGCTGACCACTGTAGCCCTGATTATCGTGGTCAGCACAGAGAGGGGGACACAGGATGTGGCAGGATCAGGCAGGTTTTTTACAGTTTAGAAAGGGGCAGATTAGACAGCACAAGCACTGTGCTGTTTAATCTGCTTTAAGGGAACAGGATCCATTTTTTTTTTTAGGTTGACAACCACTTTAACCTCAGTTGAACAGAGCTGTTGGAATAAAGCCTCTCAATCACTGGCTGCAGCACTGATCTGTACATTCTGATAGTGGAAGACTCCCTCAGCTGTCAGAAAATAATAGCACAATGGGGAGGATTCCCCCATCCACCTGAATGGGGGAATTGGTTCAGATTTGGTCAGCTTTACATCATTCAGTCACCAAAATCCTGGGTGTCCTAAGCCCAGAGCAAGAAATTAGGCTCTGAGTGCTTTTCTGGCACATCAGCAGTTTTTTTTCTGACCATGTGGGAAAATGTGGATATAGTCTACTGCATTTTTTCCCTTGACATATGTACACTTTAAATCGTTTGTTACCCCAACACTTCATATTCCTGATATGGACCTGCTGTACCTTGTACTTGTATGAGAAAGTATCCTGTTCTCTTTGTATTGCTACCTTTGTGAAATCCCTGGTGTTCCTGCCAGTCCCTCTGCTTTCCTATTATGAACTGACCACACTAAGCAGGAGAGAACACCGTGGTCAGCTCTCTAGCTAGGCTGGGAACTCAGTGTACTCTCCTCTACTGATCAGACTTGTCCTGCATGCCCCTGTTAAACAGCCATTCACTGGTAGCTCCATGTTCTGCTGCTTCTCCTCACCCCAGCTCTTATGCAGCTGAGAAAAGAGGGAATGTGATCACAAAATTTAAAAAGGCATTTATAATGTTTTTTTATATACTGTATATACACACATGTTTTGCCTTTCATTTCTGTTGTTTTACAAGGTGATCGTTTACAATCACTTTCACTTTTCTTGAAAACCTGATCATTTGAAGTATACATGTTTATGAAAATACATTTAATATATTTTCTACTAATTATTATGCATATTTTACAAAAAAACACACATATGCACAACACTGTATATTCAAAGGAATGTGACTTAAATTAATTTGCATCAAAATCTGTGTTTCTGAAGTAATTCCCAATGATTTTTTTTCCAACTGTTGAAAATCAAAGGGTTGAAAAGAACTATATATTTTATATACAGGTGACCACTTCACACGACCTGTAGAGCTGCTACGTTTAAAGCATACACTAATGGTGAATAAAGTTTTGAAAAAAAAACCTACTGTGATAAAAGCTTTGTCGAACTGCAGAGGTGTTAATGACTTGCTAAAAGCTCTCACTGAAATTGCAAATATGGGTAAAAACATGTAGAAAGCAGCTGGTGGTCTATTTAATGGCAATAGAAGTGTATTTTAATCTTTGTGCATGCAAATGTCTGCTTAAGATTTAAATGTTTCTCCTTAGTTGTGTTCAGTAAGGTTTAAACAGAAAATTGTTAATTAGACTTAAAAGGAAAAAAAATGAATATTCAATTCTTGGGTATTTTGCAATTTCAGTTTTATTTTTTTATTTCAATCAATTAACTGAGCAAAATATAACATTTTCTGAAGAAAGTTCATTGATAAAAGTGAGATTTACTAACAACACTTCTAAACAACACTAGGCGGGGTTCAAAATGTATGCTGGAATCAACAGACTCTTGTCAATAGAAAGTCAAATAACAAAGTCCAATCCATTATAAAGAAAAAAACAGCCTAACCAAAACCAGCAGCAAAAATCGCATACTATAAAATATTACAAAGTTTTAGGAATAATGTCATTGGTGTTTGAAAAACTCACATTGATCCTCTTCTCTTTTTTTTTCCACAAAAATGTTATTGAGAGAAATTTTTAGAATGTACATGGCAAATACATAATAAACTTACATAAAGGTACAAATAACATAACATTCAAACATCAAAGCAGAAATTTACCAAATGGTGGAACATAGATGTCAAAAGCTAGTTGTGATCTCATCTCTGCAAGAGAGAGATCAAGGTTTTGGACAAGGAGGTGACTGGTGAAAGGAGAGGGGGGTTCATCTTTCGGCAATTATCATTCATTCATGGAGACCACTGACGAGGGGTAAGTTGAGCGAACTCGAACTGTAAAGTTCGGGTCCGTACTGAACTTTTGGGTGTCCGGGACCCGGACCTAAACCCGGACTTTTCAAAAAAAGTCCGGGTTTGGGTTCGGGGTTCTGGTATTTTATTACACGTGTTGAAAAACTGCCAAGGGGGGGCGTGGCCGGCGGCTGAGGAGAATGGCTGCGTGAGGAGAGAGCTCCACCAGTATCCCCGTGAATCCAGCGGCTAGAAGCGACTTCCAGCAACCAATCTTACTGGAACCCTCCACAGACCGTCCAGCTAAACAAACAATGGGCAAAAGAAAAGGAGCCCAAGGCCGAGGAAGCTCACAGGGTTCTTCGGAGCGGCGGGCATGACAGGGCCGCAAGATGGCGCCGGGCCGCGTGACTCTTAACGGGACACAGGAGATGGCGGCACTGCACATCCTCCCCGGGTCACAGCTCCTGCTCATCCCCGAACACCTCACCTATGCAGAGCCCCCAGAAAGTGTCCCAGAAATGCTCCGTGGAACACAGATACCCAGGTGAGCTAGGGGAGCAGGAGGGGGAGCACGACAGTACCAGGGAGTTCATAGAACAAATACAGCAATTCCTACTTCAGGGCAACCCCTTACTGACACTACCATGAGAGACATGCTTATCTCACTAAGGGGATCCCTGCATAGAGATATGATGGACTGTGTCACCCAGCTGAAAACGGACGTATCAGCACTGGGAGAAAGGGTGAGCCATACGGAGGACAAAATGGGCGAATTTGCCACGGCCCACAATGAGCTAGTTGATGCCCATAACGAAATAGATGAGGAATTACAAGCGGTAAAAAAACAAAATGGTAGAAATCGAGGATAGGAACCGAAGGAACAATGTGAAGTTGAGGGGGGTACCGGAATCGGTCCCCCCAGCAGATCTGCGCAAGTATGTCCAGGGCTTTATTGCAACTATTCTGCCAGACACCCCAGAGGGAGAACTAGTGATTGACAGAGCCCACCGTCTGCCCAAACCTAAACATCTACCTGAGAACACTGTGAGAGATGTAATAGCACGTATACATTTTTTCCATGTTAGAGAGGAACTGATGAGAACAATTAGAAAGCATAAATCCTTACCTGAGCCCTACTCAGACATCTCAATATCAGTTCTCTCACAGCACACTATGGAGGCCAAAAGGAATCTTGCAACTTTGACAAAACTTTTCCAAAACCATAGTCTCCCATACTCATGGGGGTTCCCAACCAAAATTATCATCACTAAGGGCAATCACACACATGTTATACACACATTAGAACAAGGGCTAAAACTGGCAAGACAATGGGCATTATTGCCTGAAGAAGAGGACCACTCACCCAAAGTACAGGCAACGAGAATATCACCTAGCTGGAACAGAGCTTAAAAAAAAAGAATGAAGGAGGGTTCACCAGACCCCAAGCTATACATCACTCATATGTACATGCTGGATGTTGTTTTGAGGGATACAGGGGAACTATGACCCCCACAGTGATATAGCGAATGATTTCACAAAATGAGACTTTTCTCATATTTTTTACTTGTTATAATGTTTTACTTCTCTTCACCTTTTCTTTTATCTGTGTGCCAGAAATCTACACCATTTACCTATTGAAGTCAACAAGAAGCCTACAAAAAGCTCAAACGTGGAAGAATAATTTCTACACCTCATCTTGCATTGCTGGTCCTTTGCTGCCATCTACAGGTAAAACAAAAGAATTTCACTTCCTACAACTATGGTATAAGCCACTAATAATTACTCATTACAATACTTTCCAATGACTCTGGAAGTCGTATCACTAAACGTTCATGGCTTGAATATCCCATATAAACGCTCTTCCATGTGGTGTGAAATGCGACTCCTTAAAGGAGATGTCATATGCATACAGGAGACCCATTTCTCTAAGGATGCTCACCCGAAATGTACACATAAAAAACTTTCCCAATATCTATGAAACCTGTGCTGGAGCCAAAAAAGCAGGAGTGTTAATAGCCATTAACAACTGAGTGGCATTTAATTTAATTGACTCCATAAGTGACACAAAAGGCAGATACCTCATTGTGATTTGTGAGATTAATAACATAACTTATACCCTTGTCAATCTATACGCCCCTAATTCAGGACAAGCTTCCTTTCTCCGAGCCCTCATGAAGAAAGTAAACACACTCAAAAGAGGTTCTCTTATCATCTGTGGAGACTTCAACTGCGTAGTAGACAAGCACATGGACTGCTCACCTCCTAAAGGGGGCCACGGGTATGAACTGAAACCATTTATCACACAGCATAACCTAATAACCTACATGACTCATGGAGATGCTTGAACTCCACGCAAATGGACTTCACGTTCTATTCAGCCACCCACGATTCTTATTCTAGGATTCACTTATTTCTGATTTGGATATGTTACAAAGAACCTCTAGAGCAAAAATCCATTCCATATCATGGGCGGACCATACACCCATTTCTCTATCGGTCCAAGAAAAATTTGCCTACAACCCGTGTTTTCTTTGGAGAAATAACATTAATATTCTAAACAACCTGATGTATTAGAAACCCATAAACAACGCGCTTAGGGAATTTTTTGAGTCGTACTCAACCCCAGATGTTGATGTAATGACAACTTGGTGTGCACATAAGGCCTTTATAAGAGGACTGCTTATCCAAGCAGCCTCTAGGGAAAAGAGGAGGAGAGAGGCTAACCTTAAAAAAATAATCTCAGATTTGAACACGGCTGATTCAATAAACAAACAGAACCCCACCCCTAAAAACCAATCTGTACTAGCACAATGCAGACAACAATTAAGGATACATCTCATAGCAGAGCACGAATCTTCATTAAAAAGAACTAAAGCCACTTATTATGCACATGGTAACAAAGCAGGCAAAATCCTGACAAATCAACTCAGGAAAAAATAGGTATCTAGAATTAGCTCGATAAAGGACCCCCAAAGTAATGATAAGGTACCACCCGTCTAAAATAGCTAATGCATTTTCAAAATACTATAGTAACTTATACAATCTTAAAGATGACCCAGATACATTACAGCCCAACACTATTAACATAGTCTTTCCTTAATTCTATCAAACTTCCCGCATTAACAGATGATGAATTGTCACAGTTAAATTCCCAATTCACAGAAAAAGAAATTATTGACGCAATTCGCAATCTCCCTAAACACAAATCACCTGGCCCTGATGGCTTTTCAGCTGAATATTATCAAATCTTCTCAGAAATCCTAGCCCCCCAAATCAAGATAATATTTGATCAAGCAGCTCACTCCTCCTCTTTTCCTGAAGAAATGTTACAAGCCACAATCATAGCTCTACCTAAACCAGGGAAGATGCCGGATTCCCCACAGAACTTTAGGCCAATTTCTTTATTAACCACATCAGTACCGGGCACAGGCCATTTTTCAGCTTTCAGCGCAATCACACTTTGAACGACAATTACTGAGTCATGCAACATTGTACCCATATGAAAATTGCGTCCCTTTTTTCACACAAATAGAGCTTTCTTTTGGTGGTATTTAATCACTAGGGTTTTTTTTATTTTTGTGCTATAAATAAAAAAAGTTTGACAATTTTTTGAAAAAATGCCTTTTTCTTTGTTTCTGTCATAAAATTTTGCAAATTAGTAATTTTTCTTTGTAAATTTTGGCCAAAATTTATACTGCTACCTATCTTTGGTAAAAATAACCCAAATAAGTGTATATTATTTGGTCCTTGTGAAAGTTATAGAGTCCACAAGTTATGGTGCCAATCATTGAAAATTGATCACACCAGATCAAACCTGATATACTGACGGCCTATCTTATTTCTTGAGACCCTAACAAGCCAGGAAAGTACAAATACCCCCAAATGACCCCTTTTTGGAAAGTAGACATTCCAAGGTATTTAGTAAGAGGCATGGTGAATTTTTTGAAGTTGTAATTTTTTCCCACAATTCTTTGCAAAATGAAGAATTTTTTTTCTTTTCTTTTTTTTCCCACAAAATTGTCATTGTAACAGGTTATTTCTCACACCCAGCATATGCATACCACAAATTACACCCCAAAACACATTCTGCTACTCCTCCTCAGTATGGAGATACCACATGTCTGAGACTTTTTCACAGCCTGGCCACATGCAGAGGCTCAACATTCAGGGAGTGACGTCAGGTATTCTAGGGACATAAATTACACATCTAATGTCATGACAACCTATCACATTTTTGAAGGCCCTGGAGCACCAGGACAATGGAATTGCCCACAAAATGACCCCATTCTGGAAAGCAAACACCCCAACTAATAATCTATGAGCCATAATGAGTCTTTTGAACGGTTCATTTTTTTCCAGTAGTTTTTGGAAAATGTGGGAAAAAAATGAAAATGCATTTTTTTTACACAAAGTTGACCATTTATAAGATATTTCCAACACATAGCATGTACATAGCAAAAATGACACCCCAAAATACATTCTGCTATTCCTCCTGAGTATGGCGATACCACATGTATGAGACTTTTACATAGCCTGACCATATACAGAGGCCCAACATTGAACTAGTACCTTCAGGCGTTCTACAAGCATAAATTACACATCTCATTTCTCAACTACCTATTACACTTTTGAAGGTCCTGGAGCACCA
>BLSH010312981.1:28391-44528 GCA_018402905.1 Glandirana rugosa
GTTGTGACTATACCGAGGGAGGAACTGTGTGTGAAAAGTCTATTTCAGCCGGAGGGAGCCATATCAGTGTTGTAAAATCATCTTCAAACTGTGTGTGAAAAGTCTATTTCAGCCGGAGGGAGCCATATCAGTGCTGTAAAATCATCTTCAAACTGTGTGTGAAAAGTCTATTTCAGCCGGAGGGAGCCATATCAGTGTTCTAAAATCATCTAAGATCTGTGGCTGAAATAGGCTTTTCTCACACACTTTGAAGATGGTCCACATCCACCTCCATTTTTGATTTTTTTATGTGAATTTTTAAAAAAATTATTTTAAGTTATTTCCCTATCCCCATTTCTTTGTAGGGCACTTGTCCGAACCTTACCCCCATGTTCCTTCCTTTTGCAGACCTCTAGGACTTTCCAGGACTTTGTTACAGCCATTTTTGTGCCTAAAAGTTCGGGCCCCATTGATTTCAATGGGGTTTGGGGTCCGTGTCAAAGTTCGGGTCCAGTCCGGACCCGAACCTGGACTTTGTCCCAAAGTTTGGCCGAACCAGCTGAACCCGAACTTCCAGAGGTTCGATTAACTCTAGTGAGGGGCCATAGGGGTGGAGGATTCTGGAAAAGCCAGATCCACACCTCTTCTCTTTTAAGTCTTTGCTGTTTTCAAATTTAATTTAATTTACTGTCTAGTCATGTAGACTAAAACTACATGGGCAATTCTTAGAAGCTCATTTAGGCAAACAAAATTGATAGTGATTTTCACCAAGTGAAAAATATCAGTAGCTGAACAGATGAGACAAATGGTTCCCTATTCAATAAGTTGCACAAGTAGAATGTAGGTGTGATTATTTGCACACATTATGAGCAATAGGAAAGTATGACTAATTGTTATTAGATGCTAACGGCCCATAGAGAGCCAAATTGTTCCCCTGTTTAGTGATTGATTTCTACTATTTAGCCACTGTGATAAAGCTACCGATCACTGATCATGCACTAGCGTAACCATTTAAGCCCCGGAAGGGTTACCCCCCTTCATGACCAGGCCATTTTTTGCGATACGGCTCTGCATTACTTAAACTGACAATTGCGCTGACATGTGACTCTGTACCAAAATACAATTCATGTTCCTTTTGCCCCACAAATAGAGCTTTCTTTTGGTGGTATTTGATCACCTCTATGGTTTTTATTTTTTGCGCTATAAACAAAAAAAGAGTGACAATTTTGAAAAGAAAAACCATATTTTTTACTTTCTGCTATAAAACATATCCAATAAAAAATGTAAAAAATCTAATTTATTCCTCAATTTAGGCCAATATGTATTCTGCTACATATTTTTGGTAAAAAATCCCAATAAGCGTGCATTGATTGGTTTGCAAAAAAAAGTTATAGGGTCTACATTTATGAAATTTGTATTATTTTTTTTTACTAGTAATGACGGCGATCAGCGATTTTTAGTGGGACTGCGACATTGCGGCAGACAAATCACACACTAAAGCCTTGTACACATGGATGCAACGGTTGTACAACCGAACGTCCACCTTTGGACCAAGTTGGATGTTGGCTGTTGTGTCTCGCGTACTGACATCAACCAAGCCTAACATGGTGATGTGCTATGAGCATATAGTGAGGAAGCTCAGGTGACTGTGAATTGGGAATTAGGAACGTAGGTTTCCCAGAATGGACACTTCTGGGCGTTCCTGACAGATGGAATAACTTCTCTGTACACATGGTACAACAGTCATACAGCCACTTGTTGTACAACCAGAGTTTTCTAGTCTGCTCATCCAACTTTAGTTGTTCAACCATTGTACGACAGCTGTTGTAATCATGCATACTAATGGTTGCATGATCGTACAACAAGCTGGTTGTACGATAGTTGTTGTACAACCGTTGTACTGTGTTTACAGGGCTTAAGTGGCACTTTTTGGGAACCAGTGACATTATACAGTGATCAGTGTTAAAAAAAGCACTCTCACTGTACTAATGACACTTGCAGGAAAGGGGTTAACATCAGGGGTGATCAAAGGGTTAAATGTGTTCCCTGAGAGTGCTTTCTAACTGTGTGGGGATGGCTGAACTGTCATCTTCCTCTCTGACAGAATGCCAGTCTGCCTTGTTTACATAGTCAGAGAGCCGCTCTGCCTGTCCTGTCAACGATCGGCGGGTCCCGGCGGACATCAAGTCCACTGAACTCGCTGATTGGCTTCCACTGTGTCCAATCACAGTGGGAGCGGTTCTCCAGCAGTGCTCAGTATGTGATTTCATACAGGGGGCTGCCCTGCCACAGTATATCTGCGTGGAGCGGTCCTTAATGTAAATGAATCACAATCCCACTGTCATTCTGTTTGTATATTACCTTATTTAGCTATAAAAAGCAAGTTTCTGTGTCTGTGAGGTCACTTCTCCTTCTGCCTGAATTTCAAAGTTCTCTGACTTCCTGTTTCCTTCCTTTACCAGTCCTAATAGAACATATCCCATCATGCTTTTAGCCTCTGTAGTTTCAGGTTAGGCTATGGCAGTAACTTATAACAATTCTGGGAGTTGATGTATGGTGGGTCCTAGGGTCACTGTGGGTGTTTCTGGGCCTTCATGTGGGTGGCAAAAGGGGAGTATTGGAACTCTGTAGTGAACAGTGTGCAGTGCTGTACAGGTAGGAAACAAGCAGGAAGCGTAACCTTACAAACTATCTCTTGGACAAGAAATGTGCCATTCTAGCTATAAAGGGCATACAAGTATAAGACTGATCACATGATCATGTTTTTTTTGTGCTCATTCTTTTAGAAAAACAGCAAATGGTCTTGTGTGTAATGTGTATATAGTGTTTGCACACACAACACACACATAAAACTTCATTTAGTCCCAGTTCACAGTGATGTGATGTGAAAAACCCTGCAATTCACTGCCGGTTCCCACATCACACCTGAATCGCACACTGGTTCACACTGACATTTGCAAACCACTGGGGATATTAATGTAAAGTTAATGACAACCCCAGATCAGTTCACAGATCACAGTGCGAACTATCAAATGGTGAACACCCATGCAATCCAATTCCAGTGCGGACCAAAAAAAGGGTCCTGCCCCATTTTGGTGCGAATGCAGTTTGTATGGCTCACTTTGCATTGCACAGACATCGTATGTGATTTGCACAGCAATGCGGTGCAAAACACATGCAATGTCTGTGATCACACAAGTGGAAACCCAGCCCGAGTCCAACACAAATCTTTGATTGTTCTAAAGTGTATGTGTAGTCACCAAACACACTGAATTCTCACACATTAGCTTTACGCATTTTACTCAGTCTCTGCTGTGTAGGGCTGAGGCCTCGGTTGAACGTAAGTTCAAATTGAACATTGGGTGCTTGGCCATTCGCCAAATTCTGAACATTATGGGATGTTTGTGACAAATTCGAGTGCCCCATAATGCAGTGCAAGACCATGGGAAATGCCGCCCGCTGATTAGCCAAAGCATGCGCATGACCTGCAGGGTGCCTTTGGCCAATCATGGCTCAGGGATCTCTGTCCACACCCCACACTATATAAGGCCACTTGAACAGCGGCCGTGTGTAGTGTGTGAACATGAAGACTGAAGACTGGAACGTTAATCTAGTTTAGTTAGTTTAGTTAGTGGCATGTAGGCAGTGTAGTATATAGATCTAGTGCAGAGTATATACAGGCAGTGCAGGCAATGAAGTATATAGAGCTAGTGTAGAGTATATAAAGTCAGTGCAGGCAGTGTAGTATATAGATCTAGTGTAGCCTATATTCAATCAGTGCAGGCAGTGTAAAAATATATATATACAGTATAATATATATATATATATATATATATATTACGCTGCATTCAGTGTAGACTATATATACAGCTCATTCAGTGCATAGAGTGTAGAGTCAGTTCAGGCAGTGTAAGAATATATATATATATATATATACACAATATATATATATATATATATATATATATATATATATATATATAACTCTGCATTCAGTGTAGACTATATATACAGCTTGTTCAGTGTATAGTATATAGAGTCAGTTTAGGCAGTGTAAGTATATATACAGTATATATATATATATATAATGGAAAATTGTTATCAAATACTTACCATAATTTTCCTTTCCTGGCGTATCCTCACGTCAGCACACAATGGGTTAATCCTTCGCAGGTAACCCCAAGGACCACCTCCAATAGATAGAATAAAAGTCCCACCCTCCTAACCCCCGGTGTTTCTTAACTAGATAGTGACAGTCCACCAGGGCAGGAAAGCTGTGCTGACGGGAGGATACGCCAGGAAAGGAAAATTACGGTAAGTACTTGATAACAATTTTCCATATTCCTGACTACCTCATGTCAGCACATAATGGGATTTAACTAGCAATAAGAAAGAAGGGCGGGAAACACAAAGGACACTTAGCCAAGGTATGCTGCATAATAAGAAAAAACAAATTTTATTTCTCTTGTAAGGCTGCTGAGACCACCGCTGTCCCAAATTTTGCAGATACTGTGGCCTGAATATCCGGGCTATAGTGGCGCACAAAGGTTGTGCACGAACTCCAACTGGCCGTTCTACAGATGTCCTCTAGCGGAACCTTAGCGTACGCTGCCCAGGAGGCTGCCATCCCTCGCGTTGAATGAGCATGTGTCACCTCCGGAGGAGCCAGACCCTGGTTCTGGTAGGCTAGGGTGATAACCCTTGATACCCAGGATGAGATTATTCTTGATGTCGCAGCCTCACCCCTTTTGGCACCCACTGGGAGGATAAAAAGGTTATCCACCTTTCTGATAGGAGCCGATCTCCTCAGATAGATGTTCAGTAGTCTCACCAGATCAAGTTCGCTGAAATCCTCTGTTTGTGAAGACAAAGGTACTTGATCAAAACTTGGGAGGATCGCCTCCCAATTCTCATGGAACCTCGATGCGACCTTAGATCTAAGACTTGGAGCAGGTCGGAGAATAGCTCTTTGTGGAAGGATCACACAGTAAGGTTCTTTGCAGGAGAGAGTTGCCAACTCTGAAACTCTTCTTGCCGAGACTATGGCCACCAAAAACACCAATTTAAGTGCCAGGGACCATAAAGAGCAAGAGTCTGGAGGTATAAACGGATGTTGCGTGAGTGATCTGAAGACCAAGCCAAGATCCCATGAAGGTAAAAGGCACTTCTTCGGTGGTCTAATGCTAATTGCAGCCTGCAGAAAACGCCTAATTAGGGGATCTTCAGCCCACCTATGCCCAGTGAGAGATGATATGGCAGAGACTTGTATTCTGATCGAGTTATATGCTAACCCCTTATCTAAGGCTAACTGCAGGAAGTCCAGTATGTTGGACCGAGAAGGAGATTCAGGAGAAAAATGCTTGCATTCAGCGAATTCTATGAATTTTCCCCAAACCCGTTCATACATGAGGTCGGTTGAAGTCTTCCTGGCCTTCATTAACGTCTGTACCACCTGTGAGGAAAGTCCCTGAGCCCTTAATCGGGCCGATTCAGCAGCCATGCCGCTAGTCTTAGTTTTGACGGGTTGGGATGTCACCACCGGTTCTGGGTCAGAAGGTCCCTCTTCGCTGGAAATGGGATTGGCGGGGCCGACAACATCTGCATGATCAGAGGGAACCAAGGCCTCTTCGGCCATTGGAGAGCCACCAATACTGTGTGGACCTTCTCTGCTCGGATTTTCAATAGAACGTTCATTAATAACGGGACTGGTGGTAAAATGTACACCATTGGAAAAGCCCAGCGGATCGAAAAGGCATCTTGTGCCAGTGCCCCTGTGTAACAGTATCTCGTCACAAACAGGGGAAGCTGAGCATTTTGCGGGGTCGCCATCAAGTCGACCGTGGGCGTACCCCATTTCCTGGAAACTGTCAGGAGGTATTTTGGTTGGAGTGACCATTCGCTGTGTTCGGGGAACTGTCTGCTCAGCTGGTCTGCCAGTTGATTCTGGCTTCCTGGAAGATATGCTGCCATCAGATCCTGAAGATGCTCCTCTGCCCAGGCAAAGATGTCTGCCGAAAGGTGAAGGAGCGTTAGACTCCTTGTCCCCCCCTGGTGGGCAAGGTAAGCTACTGCGGTCTTGTTGTCTAGTAGCATATTGACCCGTGCTCCCTGAAGATTCTCCTGAAAGGCCTGTAGAGCAAGAAAAGCTGCTTTGAGTTCCAAATAGTTTGATTGTCTGTGTAATGGGTTCCAACAGTCTTGGACTTGTTTCCCCTGACAATGGGCCCCCCAACCTCGGAGGCTGGCATCCGAGGTGACGATAGTCCAGTCCACAGGATTGAGGGGTACCCCCCGGGATAGGTTCTCCAGTACGGTCCACCAACCAAGATCTTGACGTACTCCCTTTGGGATGTATATCCTCTGGTTCTTGGATGACCCGTCCCATTGGCTCAAGAAAGCCACTTAGAATGCCCTCATGTGCCACCTGGCCCATGGGACTACTGGAATTGTGGCGGTAAATATCCCGATCAGGACCATGCAGTCCTCTGCTGAGAGAAAGGCAGACCTCATTGTGCTTAGGGTACACTGGCGCAGTTGATAAATCTTTCTGTCTGGGAGATACACCCGTCCCTGGGAAGTAGAGAATATTACTCCCAAGTATTCCATTGTTTGGGAGGGATGGAGCTGGCTCTTCTGTTTGTTTATTATCCAACCAAAATTCTCTAGGGTCCGAAGGACCCGGTCTCGTTGCTCTCTGAGTTGTTGAGCGGAGTCTCCCAGAATGAGGATATCGTCTAAATAATGATATATCTTTATTCCTTCCTGGCGAATTAGAGAAATGATGGAGAGGAGAATCTTTGAGAATACTCTTGGTGCGGTACAGATGCCAAAGGGGAGACATATGAATTGATAATGTTGGCCGCATACCACGAACCTCAAAAACTTTTGATGTTGCTTCCTTATAGGGGCATGCAGGTAGGCGTCCGAAAGATCCACCGAAATGAGCCAGTCGTTCTCCTGGACCACCTTCATTATGGTCTGAAGGGACTCCATTCTGAACCGCCCGTTGAGGATGTAATTGTTCAGCCTTCTTAAATCCAACACAGGTCTCAAGGTCCCTGAAGATTTTGGCACCAGGAAGATTGGGGAGTAGAAACCTCTGCCTCTCTCCTCTGCCGGTACATGCTTGATGGCCCCTTTGGACTAGAGCTCGTCTATATAGGTCTGTAAGGACTGTCTCTTCACGGGACAGACCGGCCATTGAGTTTTCACAAAGGAGTCTGGTGGGTGGTGTATGAATTATATCGAGTAACCGTTCCTTATAGTGTCCAGGATTCAGCGGTCCTGGAGGCTCTCCTGTACTGCCTCGTGGATATAGTCTTTAAACTTCCTTGCATCCTCCTCCTTATCTGCCGCCACCTCCCCAAGGCAACTCCTGCAGATAAGCTTTCCAGGCAAGGCTGGGAGTTTGCAGGCCCAGCATAAACCCTGTGCGGGATGTTGTGCTTGTGTCTGGGCAGAGGTGGATGCTTGGGCACCCAGTTCCTGTGGGCCCTGAGAGGGTGAGAGCCTCTGTACAGATGGACAAGATCCATGGCGTCGCAGAGACACTGAACATTGGTGGGACTTGTGCTTTGATGAGCTTTTACGCTTTGGACTTTGGCTCCTGCAAAACAGCCGAGACAAAAGCTTGTGAGTAAACGGTGAGCACTCTTTTCCCCATCGTCCCACGCTGACCCCTCGTACTTTTCTTTAGATCTTCGTGCCTCTGACCTGTCCGGTGTGCTCATCTAAAAAAAGACAAGGATCACTGCATGAGAAAAGGACCATGGAGAGAACACTCTCCTCCCACCCCTTGTCTTTCTCCCTTTTATTTATTTATTTATATATTTTCTTTTTTTTTGTGTTGTGTCCCTTTTAAGCAGCTTACAGTGAGGGAAGGCAGCAGGGTGCAACGGCAGCTTGCAAAGTCCACAGGCAGGCTCAGCAATCAGTCAAAGACTAAAAGAAAGAGAGATAAATCAGGCTACAGCCCCTCTAATAAGAAAATGGAGTGAGAGCGAGAGAGGCTGTCTTACCTGGAACCCACATGCAGAGAGCTATGAAGCCACACAGACAATCTGACTCTCTGCCTTTTGTTAATTTGGTTGCTAGGTGAGAGGAGGGAGTCACCCTCCAAACAGGATAAGGAAGAGAGAGAGAGAGCTTGGCGTGCTGCTAAGGAGACCCAGTATGGGAGAAAGACAGGGAGTGTAAATCCCTGAGAAGCACCGCACAGCTCAGTAAATGATGTGCTATCTAAGCAACAAATGCCCGCAACCCAGGCACACGGGTACCCTGGCTTAAGGGGGATTTACCGCCAACACTCAGGGTCTTCCAACCCAGGAGAGCGAAAGAACCTGGTGGGAGGTGCGGTAGGGGGGATACTTCTCACCAACATCCATCCGATCCGGAAACTCTTGGTAGGTGGCCTGGAGCGACCAAAAATGAAGAATACCGGGAGTAAGGAGGGTGGGACTTTTATTCTATCTATTGGAGGTGGTCCTTGGGGTTACCTGCGGAGGATTAACCCATTGTGTGCTGACGTGAGGTAGCCAGGAAATATATATTATGCTGCATTCAGTGTAGACTATCTATATATACAGCTCATTCAGTGTACAGCATATAGAGTCAGTTCAGGCAGTGTAAGAATATATATATATATTTATATATATATATATATATATATATATACACAGTATCTCACAAAAGTGAATACATCCCTCACAATTTTGGAAAAATGTTATTATACCTTTTCATGTGACAACACTGAAGAAATTACACTTTGCTACAATGTAAAGTAATGAGTGTACAGCTTGTATAACAGTGTAAATTTGCTGATCCCTCAAAATAACTTAACACACAGCCATTAATGTCTAAACCGCTGGCAACAAAAGTGAGTACACCCCTAAGTGAAAATGTCCAAATCAAGCCCAATTACCCATATTTCCTCCCCGGTGTCACATGACTCGTTAGTGTTACAAGGTCTCAGGTGTGCATGGGGAGCAGGTGTGTTAAATTTGGTGTTATCGCTCTCACTCTCTCATACTGGTCACTGGAAATTCAACATGGCACTTCATGGCAAAGAACTCTCTGAAGATCTGAAAAAAAGAATTGTTGCTCTACATAAAGATGGCATAAGCTATAAGAAGATTGCCAAGACCCTGAATCTGGGCTGCAGCATGTTGACCAAGACCATACATTGGACAGGCTCCACTCAGAACAGGCCTCGCCATGGTCGATCAAAGAGGTTGAGTGCACATGCTCAGCGTCATATCCAGAGGTTGTCTTTGGGAAATAGATGTATGAGTGCTGCCAGCATTGCTGCAGAGGTTGAAGTGGTGGAGGGTCAGCCTTTCAGTGCTCAGACCATATGCCGCACACGGCATCAAATTGGTCTGCATGGCTGTCGTCCCAGAAGGAAGCCTCTTCTAAAGATGATGCACAAGAAGGCCCACAAACAGTTTGCTAAAGACAAGTGGATTAAGGACACGGATTCCTGAAATCATGTCCTGTGGTCTGATGAGACCAAGATATACTTATTTGGTTCAGATGGTGTCAAGAATGTGTGGCAGCAACCAGGTGAGGGGTACAAAGACAATTGTGTCTTGCCTACAGTCAAGCATGGTGGTGGGAGTGTCATAGTTTGGGGCCGCATGAGTGATGCCGGAACTGGCGAGCTACAGTTCATTGAGGAAACCATGAATGCCAACATGTACTGTGACATACTGAAGCAGGGCAAGATACCCTCTCTTCGGAGACTGGGCCACAGGGAAGTATTGCAACATGATAATGACCCCAAACACACCTCCAAGACAACCACTGCCTTCCTAAAGAAGCTGAGGGTAAAGGTGATGGACTGGCCAAGCATGTCTCCAGACCTAACCCCTATTGAGCATCTGTGGGGCATCCTGAAACAGGATGGTGGAGGAGCGCAAGGTCTCTAACATCCACCAGCTCTGTGATGTCATCATGGAGGAGTGGAAGAGGACTCCAGTGGCAACCTGTTAAGCTCTGGTGAACGCCATGCTCAAGAGGTAGTGCTGGAAAATAATGGTGGCCACACAAAATATTGACACTTTGAGCCCAATGAAGACATTTTCACTTAGGGGTGTACTCATAATTGTTGCCAGCGGTTTAGACATTAATGGCCGTGTGTTGAGTTATTTTGAGGGGACAGCACATTTACACTGTTACTGCATTCAGTGTAGACTATATATACAGCTCATTCAGTGTATAGTATATAAAGTCAGTACAGGCAGTGTAGGAATATATATATATATATATATATATATATATATATATATATATATATATATAAAAAAATGCTGCATTCAGTGTAGACTATATATACAGCTCATTTAGTGTATAGTATAAAAAGTGAGTTCAGGAAGTGTAAGAATATATACCGTATATATATATATATATATATATATATATATATATACATACATTATATAGCATATATTTATATAAGCTACAATGTAAAGTAGGGAGTGTACAGCATGTATAACAGTGTAAAAGTGCTGTCCCCTCAAAAAAACTCAACACACAAACATGAATGTCTAAACCACTGGCAACAAAAGTGAGTACACCCCAAAGTGAAAAAGTCCAAATTTGGACCAATTAGCCATTTTGCCTCCCCTGTATCATGTGACTCGTTAGTGTTACAAGGTCTCAGGTGTGAATGGGGAGCAGGTGTGTTAAATTTGGTGTTATCGCTATCATTCTCTGATACTGGTCACTGGAAGTTCAACATAGGACCTCATGGCAAAGAACTCTCTGAGGATCTAAAAAAAGAATTGTTGCTCCACATAAAGATGGCCTAGGCTACAAGAAGATTGCCAAGACCCTGAAACTGAGCTGCAGCACGGTGGCCAAGACCATAGAGTGGTTTAACAGGACAGGTTCCACTCAAAACAGGCCTTGCCACATCGACCAAAGAAGTTGAGTGCACATGCTCAACATCATATCCAAAGGTTGTCTTTGGGAAATAGACGTATGAGTGCTGCCAGCATAGCTGAAGAGGTTGAAGGGATGGGGGGTCCGCCTGTCAGTGCTCAGACCATACGCCAGGCACTGCATCAATTTAGTCTGCATGACTGTCATCCCAGAAGGAGGCCTCCTCTAAAGTTAATGCACAAGAAAGTCCGCAAACAGTTTGCTGAAGGCAAGCAGACTAAGGACATGGATTACTGGAACCATGTCCTGTGGTCTGATGAAATCAATATAAACTTATTTGGTTCAGATGGTGTCAAGCATGTGTGGTGTCAACCAGGTCATGAAAACAAAGACAAGTGTGTCTTGCCTACAGTCAAGCATGAAGCATGGTGGTGGGAGTGTCATGGTCCAGGGATGCATGAGTGCTGCCGACACTGGGGAGCTACAGTTCATTGAGGGAACCATGAATGCCAACATGTACTGTGACATACTGAAGCAGAGCATGATCCCTCCCTTCAGAGACTGGGCCGCATGACAGTATTCCAACATGATAACGACCCCAAACACACCTCCAAGATGACCACTGCCTTGCTAAAGAATCATCCATCCAACATATCCCAATCTCTCCCATCTTTCCCCACTACCTTTTTCAACATGCTTTTTAGTGTTTTATTAAACCTCTCCACAAATCCATCCATTTGTGTCGTAGATTTTCTTAAGTTAGCAGGTTTAACAGCCAACCCAAAAAAGTTCCATAGGCCTAGAGGAGGCCAAATACCATGTGTATGTTATTGGTCAGGAATGACCAAACCCCAGACCATTGCTACCATTGCCACCCCCTCTGACCGATCGGACAAAGGAGATAGTGTTGGGCATGTTTTAGTGGAATACTGAAGCCGAAAAGGCATTCCAGAGGTCTGGTGTTTGTGGTCCACTAGAGTCCACCAACAGATGGCTTAAATAATCAGGGAGAGATCTCACTTTAGCTCTGACCTGGAACTCAGAGAGGGATCTGAGGGAGCTCTGTGTCTGTTTGGACTTTAAAAGACAAGGTTATCATTTTGGCTTATATTTTATTGGTGTCGGGGGCCAGCCCCAAACCGTATAGTGAGGAAATGATACTGTTTAGTTTAGCGCCAGACGGCAAGGATTTATTTTCTGTTTTGATTGTTTTTTATACCTGCAAATCTTTTACTAATAAACCTGGCATAGCCATTCAAACCTGTTTGTGTCAACTTGTGTGCATGTTATCAGGCCAAAATCACTAGGATATGTAAACTTTTGATCAGGGTCATTTGGGTAGTTTCTGTTGTCATTATGATTTAACCAGTTCAGATCTGCGCTATAGCCAAAAGACGGCTACAGCGCGGACCTGAATTGCCCAGTGCACGTCCATGGACGTCCGCCCCTTTGTGCGCTCCCAGCCCACAATCGCGGGTGCACAGCCGTAAATATCTGTGATCGCTGTGTCCCTTGTACAGAGCCAATCACAGATCATGATGAATGGCCAATCACAGCGGCTGTTTAACCCGCGATCGGGGGGTCCAATGAGAGATGATCTCAAATGTAAACATATGAGATCATCTCTCGTTGCCTGCCTTCTCTCCTCACACAGACACCGCTGTGTGAGGAGAGAGTGATCGATCCCTGCTGCCGTTGCCTCTGTGAGTTGAAAAAACTCTGGTTTTACTGTGCCCATCAACTGTGCCCATCATAGTGCCACCTGTCAGTTCCACATATCAGTGCCATATATCAGTGCCACCTATCAGTGCCACGTGTCAGTGCCACCTGTCAGTGCCACCTGTTAGTGCCATCGGTCAGTGCCACCTATCAGTGCCATCAAGTGTCACGTGTCATCAGAGTGTCATCAGTGCTACGTGTCATGCCACCTGACCTGTCATAAGTGCCACGTGTCAGTGCCACCTGACCTATCATCAGTGCCACTTGTCAGTGCCACATATCATCAGTGCCATCTGTCAGTGCCATCAAGTGTCATCAGTGCCACGTGTCATAAAGTGCCACCTGACCTTTCATCAGTGCCACCTGACCTGTCATCAGTGCCACGTGTCAGTGCCACCTGACCTGTCAGTGCTACGTGTCTGTGCCACATATCATCCGTGCCACCTGTCAATGCCATCAAGTGTCACGTGTCATCAAAGTGTCATCAGTGCTACGTGTCATAAAGCACCATCTGACCTGTCATCAGTGCCACGTGTCAGTGCCACCCGACCTGTCATCAGTGCCACGTCAGTGCCACCTGACCTGTCATCAGTGCCACGTGTCAGTGCCACCTGTCAGTGCCACATATCAGTGCTACCTCTTAGTGCCCTCAAGTGTCATCAGTGCAACATGTCATAAAGTGCCACTTGACCTATCACCAGTGCCATCTGACCTGTCATCAGTGCCACGTTTCAGTGCCACCTGACCTGTCATCAGTGCCACCTGTCAGTGACACCTGTCAGTGCCATCAGTGTTACTTGTCACCAGTGCCACCTGGCCTGTCATCAGTGCCACATATCAGTGCCACCTGACCTGTCATCAGTGCCACCTGACATCAATCCCATCAGTGCCATAAGTGTCCATTACCTCATTAGTGCCATTAGTATCATCAGTGTCATTTAGTGCTGGAACAATGGCAAAAATATATTTTTCTCTTGAGGAGGCCTACAATATTCTTGCGGCAGAGGAGAGCAAAGGGGAGCTCTCTCCTGCAGATTCCTCTGAGTCTGAGCCGGAGTCTGATATGGCCTACGATCTGGTCTCAAGTCACAAATCAGAGCTGTACTCAGATGAGGAATATTGTCCGCCTGCCAGACGAAGGCGCGTTGGTGAGGAGGCAATACCATCCACCAGCACCGCTGGGCCATCCACCAGCACCCCAGTGCCATCCACCAGCACCCCAGTGCCATCCACCAGCACCGCTGTACCTTGGCCCTAAAGGGTTAGGTCCCATGCCGGCCTTCCCTACTCACTCCAGCACCCCTTGTGGCTTCCTCCTAATTCAGGAGAAGCTAGGACTCCCCCTTTTACTGTCCAACCAGGAGTAAAGGTGGACACAGAAAATTTCTCTCCCATTCATTTTTTTGATTTGGTTTTTACAGAGGACATGCTGCGATCCATTGTGGCCCAGTGCAAGTTATATGCACAGCAATTTATCCAGGTTAACCCAACCTCATATTATTCCCGTCCCTATGAATGGAGAGACTTAATGGTAGAAGAGTTGAAAACTTGTTTGGGCCTCACATTCTGCATGGGACTTAACAACAAAAATTAAATCCGCTCCTACTGGTCCACCCGCCCCATCTACCACATGCCGGTTTTCTCATCAATAATGCCCAGGAAAAGATTTTTCATGATCATGAGATTTCTGCATTTTAGCGATAATACCCAGTGCCCTCCCCGAAATGCCCCAAATTATGACCGACTTTATAGGATTTGCCCAATTCTCAATCATTTTTTTAAATATTCCCCCAATTATTTACCCCGGACCAGCATATATGCATCGATAAATCCCTGGTGAAATTTTGCGGAAGGCTGGGAGTGAAACAATATATCCCCAGTAAAAGGACCCGCTATGGGGTGAAGGTGAGACCGAACCACGGGGTACGTTTACACCTTCAAAGTCTACGAAGGGAAGGACTCCCAGCTGAATCCCCCTAATTGCCCAGAATATTTAGGTACAAGCTGCAAAATTGTTTGGCAACTAATTTACGCACTCCTCGACAAAGGCTACCACCAGTATGTGGATAATTTTTACACAAGTTTACCCCTGTTCCGGAACCTCTACAGGATGAGTACACCAGCTTGTGGCACAGCCAGAAAAAATTGGATGGGCTTTCCTCAGAGACTAGTTAACATGAGGCTTGGAAAAGGAGAGTCTGCGAAATGAGGAAATTCTGGCTGTGAAGTGGAGGGACAGAAGGGATGTGTATATGTTATCATCTATACATAACAATTCATTGGTAGAGCTCCCCAGAAGAAATGGCCCAATACAGAAGCCCACCTGTATCTACGATTACAATTTGTACATGGGAGGAGTCGACCTAAACGATCAAATGTTGGAACCCTATTTACCTAACAGAATAACATACCACTGGTATAAAAAAGTTGCAGTCTATTTTTTTCATTTGGCCATATACAATACTTATGTTATCTATTGAAATTCCACAGTAAACCCCAAACCCTTCATTGGCTACCAGGAAGATATCATCACCACACTTCTATATCCCAATGGCCCACCAGAAATAATTAGATCCGATGTGTGTAGTAGACTCTCTGAGTGACATTTCCCCGATAAAATACCTCCCAGACCAACAGGCCAAAAATGCCAGAAAAAATGCTGGGTGTGCTCTAGTAGTGGAGTTAGAAGAGACACCATTTATCATTGTGCCCAGTGCCCTTCCCAACCAGGTCTATGCATAGGTGACTGCTTCCAGCGTTATCACACGCCTAGTCAATTATTGATTCCTCAGTAGAGTTGAGCGAACCCGGACTGTAAAGTTCGGGTCCGTACCGAACTTTGGGGTGTCCGGGACCCAGACCCGGACCCGGACTTTTCAAAAAAAGTCCGGGTTCGGGTACGGGGTTCTGGTAATTTTAATGCAAAATCTTAAAAATGCTGTAAAAAAGCCCAGGAAGGTCCTAGAGGTCTGCAAAAGGAAGGAAATGTGGGTAAGGGTGGGATAAGTGCCCTACAAAGAAATGGGGACAGGGAAATAACGTTAAATATTTTTAAAAAAATAAAAACATAAAAAAATGCAAAAATGGAGATCATCTTCAAAATGGGTCTGAAAAGTATTAATTAACATTAGAGGCCATAGAACTGTTCTAAAATCATCTTCAAACTGTGTCAAAAAAGTATAAATAAGCCGGGAGTACCCATATCACTGTTCTGCAAAATGTGTGTATCACTTTAAATGAAACCGGAAATCAGTGAACATCTCTTCTGCACAATTATTTCAAGTCTGTGTGTCACTTTAAATCAAACCGTCAATCATTGCACATCTTTTATTCACACTTCTTTTTAAAATGTGTGTATCACTTTAAATGAAACCATCAATCATTGCACATTTCTTCAGCACAATTATTTCAAGTGTGTGTGTGTCACTTTAAATCAAACCGTCAATCATTGCACATCTTTTATTCACACTTCTTTTTAAAATTTGTTTATCACTTTAAATGAAACCGTCAATCATTGCACATCTGCTATTCACACACATGTGTTCTGCACCATAACAC
>BLSH010312981.1:44538-65268 GCA_018402905.1 Glandirana rugosa
CACAATACCACGTCTTGTGTACACACACTTATCGTCTACACGTTACTAACTGCCAAAGTAAATTTCACTATTTATCACTTTAAATGAAACCGTCAATCATTGCACATCTGCTATTCACACACATGTGTTCTGCACCATAACACAAACAGGCAACACTTCTGCCTGATCTGGAACTGACCCTGGACTGTTATTCAACCACGCTTCTGCCTACCGATTTTGTACATACTTTTGCCTGATCTGGAACTGACCTTGGACGGTTTGACCATGTTTTTTGCCTGCCTCTTGGACTGATCTTGTACACTGCAACTGGAGTAGTGGGATAATTCACAACACAGGGGTCTCACATATGTGAGGGGCTCTAGAATGTTTTTTTTTTTCTGGAAGAAGAAAACATTGTTTTTGTTTTCTCTCTCCCAGATTAGGACCTGGAGACTAGGAGGCTTCAAAGAGATTGGGTGGGAGAAGCCTCTGCCCCTGTCCCCATTCTGTCCTGACCGGGGCCCTACTTCTGCCTGCTGCCTGTAGGACTTATTGCCATCATGCCTCTGCCTGCCAGATGAACTGACCACACCTTTGCTGCTACCTGGACTATGGACCATGCTTTTGGCTGCTACTAGGACCAATATTATGGCACTGTTGACAATATCTCTGTCTGCACTGACCTTGGACTGTATATGGACAGTATCCTTGCCTGCTTCCTGTACTGACTATGGACAGTATTCATGACTGTTGCATGGACAATTGCATTCACTGTCCTACTACCAGGACCAATATTTTGGCACTGTTGACAATATCTCTGCCTGCACTGATCCTGGACTTTATATGGACAATATCCCTGCCTGTACTATGGACAGTTTTACTGCCTGTTGCCTGGACAATACTGCAATACTAAAACCACAGGTAATCTTTTGTTTTCCCTTCACTCAGCAGAATGTATTTTATATAATTCAATAGTTTTTATTGAAAGTTTATATAGAATTAACAAAGTTACATTGGTACAATCAATGTCACAATGGTAGACATGTTCCCATAGATACATGTAGGAGAATCATAATAAACTGTTGTACCAATATATATAGTTATAGGAATACAGAAATAAGTAATTGAAAAATATTGTTGAAAATATGTAACAACTTACGGACCCCATTTAGTCGTTATTATATTATATTTTATTATGTTGTGCCACCTGTGTGCTCCACAACTTCTTCCTTATTATTTTCATTAGGGTTTTGGGCACTTGGTCTTAAAGCAGTGAGACGCCCCCTCTCCCAGTCACCCCTCCTTGGGAGCATGTTGTGTCAGGGGGTTAGGCTCTCTTCATGTGTCCCCCTATGTGTTTTAATTGTTGTGAAGCGCACAAGTACCATCCACATTCAACAGTTTGTTTGGACGCACCAAATACCCCATGTACCAAGGTTTCCTAATCTTTCAGGTATCAGGAGATGAAACATATGGGATTAGGAATATGGCCATACCTCCCACTCCTTCCGGAATTTGTCTGCTGATAAAGAGTTAATAGCTAGTGCTTGTTCAAGCATCCTGTGGGTGTACACCATGCGTTTTATGTCTGACACGTTTGGTACTTGTGGTGTTTTCCACCTCTGCAGTATCGAGGAACTGGTTGCTATTAGCACATGCGTGATCACTGGCCAGAAGTTTTTGGGATATAAGTCAATCCCCACATTTAGTATAGCCAAGGCTGGTTTGGGGCTATTTAATATGCCTGTGCATTGTGCTATGATTTTAAAGATTTGATTCCATAAACTTGTTAGCATTGGGTACTCCCACATGATGTGTAAAATATTCCCTACTTGTCCACAGTTTCTCCAACATAGGGGAGAACTTGTGGGGCAGAATTGTGCTATCCTAAAGGGTGTGTAATACCACCTATGCCAAATCTTAAGGGACATTTCCCAGTGTGCTTCACAGTGCGATGAGTATCGTATTGATTGTATGGCTTTTTTCCATTGCACTGAAGTTATTGGAGATTTGAGGTCAGTTTCCATTTTTGCATGGAACTTGTTTTCTGCAGATCAGAGTTATTTTGGAGTATACCATAGATTAAGGAAATGCTGGGGGGTGTCTTGTTTGAGGGTTGGGAATGGTTCCATATTGCTGAATTCGTTAAAAGTGTCTTTGGAGGGTGTTTGAACAGGAATGTATGCATTCTTGTAATTGTATATGTGTCTTTTGGTTGAAGGTCATATTGACTTATTATGGAGGTTGTGGATTTCAATAAACCTCTGTCGTATAATTGGGATATGGTATTGAGGCCTTTTATGTTTAGGTGAGCTGTGGGGAGCATTGGGATCTTAGCTTTTAATATAGATATGGGTATTTCTGTGTTTTGGGCAATGTCGAATGAGTCATGGTTGAGATTCAGATCTCTCCATGCCCTAAGTGATGCCTGCAGTGGAATAGGAAGGGTATCTAGTTTCCAGGGTATCCACAGATCTGTGACAAGTAACCAGAATAGATCTTTTGTAGGGGACAGTGCTGATTCTATTTCTTGCCAAAGAGGTGGTTCTTCTTTATTTAACCATTGTTTAATAGCAGCTAGCCGTGTTGCACTATAGTAGTTGTTGATATTCAGTATGCCCGCTCTTCCCAAGGATTTATGGCAGAACAGGGATTTTTTTGGGCATCTAGGTCTTTTCCCATCCGAGATGAATTTAGACATCATGGCATCTATTTTTGTTATGTATTTGTTAGGGAGTGGGATAGGCAGGTATCGTAGTTGGGGAAGGGTGTTCATTTTGAAGGCGGCTATCCTACCTCCCCATGAGAGCTCCACCTTTGGTATCCTTTCTAATTCATTTGAAATTTTTGATATTAGGGGGGTCATGTTGGTGGAGTTTAGTTGGGATATTTTGGGAGTTAGGCGTATGCCTAAATATTGCAGCTCTTTTTTGCTCCATGGGTAGGGGACTTTGGACTGAATGAGGAGTTTAGTCTCCTGGGGGATCCCTAGGTCTAGAATTATGGACTTTGCTGTGTTGACCTTATAGTATGAAATGCTGCTAAATTGTTGTAGAAGTTGATGTGTGTGTGTTATAGATTGCAATGGTTTTGTAAGCATTAGAATGATGTCATCTGCGAATAGGTTTAATTTATGTTGTTGGTTCTTAAACTTGAATCCTGCTATTAGTGGATGTGATCTAATAGCTTCTGCTAGTGGTTCGATTATCAAATTAAAAATTGTTGGGGAGAGTGGGCATCCTTGCCTTGTCCCGTTAGAAATTTCAAAAGGCTTGGAAATTGCTCCAGTGGTGTATACTTGCGCTTATGGTTGTGAATACAGGGAGGATATGGCTGATTTAATGTGTCCTGAAAACCCAAATTTCGACAACACTGCGGACATGTAACACCAGTGCACCCTGTCGAACGCCTTCTCTGCGTCCAAAGCTAGAAGCAGAGAAGGCGTTCTGGTTCTTTCAGCATGGTGGATCACATTGATAACCCGTCTAGTTGCATCCGCCGTTTGGCGTCCCGTCACAAACCCCGTTCGGTCCTTCTTGAACAATGAGGTTAGAACTTTAATAATTCTTTTAGCAAGTAATTTAGCAAATATTTTGACGGCACAGTTTAATAAAGATATTGGTCGAAAATTACTTGGAGTCGTTGGGTCTTTACCCGGTTTAGGAAGCGTGACAACCTTAAGAGGTGTGGATTTAGTTTATCTTTAAATAATTTATAGTATTCATTGGGAAGGCCGTCTGGGCCTGGGGATTTCCCATTAGGCAGGGAAGCTATGATTTTCGATAGTTCAGAGAGTGTCATGGGCGCGTTCAGGGTTTGGAGTTGGTCTTCTGTGATCTGGGGCAATGAAAGTGCATCAAGGAATTTTTGAATGTTTGATGTTATAGGCTGAGGGGTGTCTGCATCTGCTTTTAGATTATACATGGACTCATAGTATTCAGCAAATTTGTCTGCGATCTCTTGAGGATGAGTTATTTTGCCCTTATGCGTGGGGTGAATTAGAAATTGTATTCTCTCTTTTGCCTGTTTTGTTTTAATTCTATTGGCTAAATATTTCCCCATTTTATTGGCCTGCGAGTAGGTGGTAAGTTTAAGTTTACGTAATTGATGGTCATATTGTTCCAGTAAGAGGGTTCGAAGGGAGTTTCTGAGATTCTGTAATTCCTCAGCTCTCCCCGGGTTGGGGAATTTTTTGTTTTGGGATTCTAGTCTATTCATTTCTATTACTGTACTGTCTACTTTTTTGTTGTATTCTCTTTTGGCTCTCGAATTTTGCTGGATGCATATACCCCTTATGAACGCCTTGTGTACATTCCAAATTGACCATGGGTCAGTTACCGATGGGACATTTGTGTGGAAAAATTTGCGGAGATGTTGAGAGACATACTTGTTGGTCTTAGGGTTTTGTATAGTTTTGAGGTTACACCTCCATATAGATGCTCTGTCCTTTGGTCCTTGTTCCTCCAGTGAAAGCAATATCGTTGCGTGGTCTGACCAGGTGATATTCCTTACACTGGAAGAAGAGGATCTTTGAAGGAGCCATAAATCTGTCAAATACATATCAATGAGAGAGTAAGTCCCGTGTCTAGAGGAGTAGAACGTATAGTCTCTCTCCAGTGCGTGGTGACATCTCCATACATCATATAACCCCTCTTTGTGCAGTAAAGGTCCCATTGGGGTCTTCCTCCCCTTGGGTTCAGAGGAGGAATCCTGGCAGCACAGTGGTGTAGTGGGTAGCACTTTCGCCTAGCAGTAAAAGGGTCGCTGGTTCGAATCCCGACCACGACACTACCTGCCTGGAGTTTGCATGTTCTCCCTGTGCCTGCGTGGGTTTCCTCCGGGTACTCCGGTTTCCTCCCACACTCAAAAGACATGCTGAGAGGTTAATTGGCTCCTGTCTAAATTGGCCCTAGTATATGCATGAATGTGAGTTAGGGATCTTAGATTGTAAGCTCCTTGAGGGTAGGGACTGATGTGAATGTACAATGTATATGTAAAGCGCTGCGTAAATTGACGGCGCTATATAAGTACCTGAAATAAAATAAATAAAGGGTTGTTAGATTGAAGTCACCACATATCATTAAATGTCCACATTTGTATTTGGATATTGTTGTCCGCAATCTGTGGAGGAATCTCAGTTGATGGGTGTTGGGTGCATACACCGTAACTAGGGTAAGTGGGATGTCATTGATCTCGCATATTAGGATAAGATATCTTCCTTTCACATCTCTAACAACATCTTTCATCTTAACTTTAAGAGAGTGTTTAAGAGCTATCATTACCCCCTTGTTTTTACGTGGCCCATTTGCCATGAATATGTGAGGGTATGACTTGTGTGTACATTTTGGGTGTTTCATCTCTTGGAAGTGGGTTTCCTGAACGCTAACAATATCTGCGTTTGCAGATGTAGCTTCCTTTCATAGAGAAAATCTTTTCGCCGGGTGGTTTAACCCATTGGCGTTTATTGATAGGCATTTAATAGTCATTATGTGATGTCAGAGCTTGTGTGTGCCATAGTTAGTTACCTTGTGGGGCATTGGTGCATTGTCCTTCCATTTGTGTTTCAGGTTCGACTTGATTTCCTTACCATTGTAGACTTGGGGTCTTAAACTGTTGAGAGATAACCGAAAGTTAATATAAAAAGAGGATGTTAACATAGATCCGAAAACAGAACTAGCTGCCTTGCTTCTTTTAGGGGCCATTGGATGTGAAATACTCCTTTGGCCTGGGACGTAATGTCGTCAGTCAATGCGGTCTTGAATGGTCTGTGCCTCCTTCCATTGATCTGTTTTTGGCTGGCCTTTTCTGGGATACAATTTGCCACTCTTCCTCCAGTGCTGTCGGGTGTGATGTATGTGCTTGTGAAGGGTGCATCATAGGGGGCAGGATGCCCCATTTTCTCAATGCTTGGAGACCTTCCTCCATGGATGAGATTAGGGATGTGTTGCCGTTGTATGTTACTGATAAAGTGGCTTGGTATTTCCAGCGGAATATTGTGGTTCCGCAGTGCTTTGGTGACTGTCGCTAGATTCTTCCTTCTCTGCAGTGTGTGTTTTGACAAGTCAGGTAGCATTTGTAGGCCTGCAAATTCCCCTGGTAGGTCTGCGGTTCTTCTAAATGCTATTGTAATTGACTCTTTGGATTTATAGTAGTGCATTCTTAGAATCACATCTTTGGGTACCTCTGAGGCTAAGAAAGAGGGTTTAGGGAGTCTATGGATTCTGTCTATTAACAGATCTGCTGTAGAGAGAGATGGTGCTATCTTAGTGAACAGCTCAGTCACATACTTCTGTAGTTGCTCCTGGGGTATACTTTCCGGAATACCTCGTATTTTAAGGTTATTCCTTCTTGCCCGGTCTTCTATATCTGATATTTTAGCTTTGATCCACTCTATCTCCTCTGTATGGCTTCTATGTGCATCCACCATGGAGTTATAGGAAGTGGTGATCTGTTCAATGGATGATTCAGTGTGTGCCACCCTGTCTCCCAGATCCTGGAGCTCATGCTGGAACTGCTGCATGCACTCTTTAATGTCCATCTGTAATGAAGCTCTGAGTGAAATCAGCATTCCTTTTAAAGTGATATCTGAGATTGGTTGTCCCAGGGTAGGGAAGGAATCTATGGGGTCTGGACTGGCCTGCTGTGTGTTGCTAGCAGTGGGGGATGTGCGGCTTACCTCCATGCCGGTCTCTACCTCCTGTTGGTCTCTGCGGGGCCTGGACTTTGTCGGGCTTTGAGTGGAGGGAGATGAGGAGCCTGAGGAATTCCCGCTCTCTGGGTTTCCCACCTGCCGCGCCATTGGAGGGACACCACCACTGTGCTGCATCTCACCTCCGACTCCACGTGTCATCTGGAGCCGCGGACCACTGCCATTTTGTGTAGGCCGTCCGGCGCCGGGGTGGAAGAAGCTGGCGAGCTTCTTCACCTGAGAGCCTTCCTTCTTCTTTCGGGTCATTCCTTACACCTTCCGCAGTGTGCCGGAGCTCTGTGGGCTCTCGTGTGGCTGCTGAGGCACAGACCGTCGCCATTTGTCCCGGGTGGCTGAGCGGAGCTCTTAGGTCATGCGGCCATCTTCTCCGCCGGTCGCCACACCCCCCCCCCAGCAGAATGTATTTTGCGGTGTAATTCTTGATATTTGTAATGCTATGTGTCCTTAGAACACCTGATGGTCTTCCTTGCATGTTGGGCCTTTGTATGTAACCAAGCTGTGTAAAAGTCTCACACATGTGGTATCACCATACTCAGGAGGAGAAGCAGAATGTATTTTGGGGTGTCATTTTTGCCATGTACATGCTATGTGTTGGAAATATCTTGTAAATGGACAACTTTGTGTAAAAAAAATGCGTTTTCATTTTTTTCACACATTTTCCAAAAACTTCTGGAAAAAAATGAACTGTTCAAAAGACTCATTATGTGTCATAGATTATACATTGGGGAGTTAGCTTTCCAAAATGGGGTCATTTTGTGGGCGTTTCCATTGTCCTGGTGCTCCAGGGCCTTCAGAATTGCAATGGGTGGTTGAGGAATGAGATGTGTAATTTATGCTTCTAAAACGCCTGAAGGTGCTAGTTCAATATTGAGCCTCTGTATGTGGCCAGGCTGTGTAAAAGTCTCACACATGTGGTATCGCCATACTCAGGAGGAGTATCAGAATGTATTTTTGGGTGTCATTTTTCCTTTCTACATGTTATGTGTTGGAAATACCTTATAAATGTACAACTTTGTGTAAAAAAAAATGCGTTTTCATTTTTTTTCCACATTTTCCAAAAACTTCTGGAAAAAAATGTACTTTTCAAAAGACTCATTATGCCTCATAGATTATTCGTTGGGGTGTTAGCTTTCCAAAATGGGGTCATTTTGTGGGTTCTTCCATTGTCCTGGTGCTCCAGGGCCTTCAGAATTGCAATAGGTGGTTGAGAAATGAGATGTGTAATTTATGCTTCTAAAACGCCTGAAGGTGCTAGTTCAATGTTGGGCCTCTGTATGTGGCCAGGCTGTGTAAAAGTCTCACACGTGGTATTGCCATACTCAGGAGGAGTAGCAGAATGTATTTTGGGGTGTAATTTGAGGTATGCATATGCCATGTGAGAGAAATAACCTGTTACAATGACAATTTTGTTTAAAAAAAAATCTTAATTTTGCAAAGAATTGTGGGAAAAAATGACAACTTCATAAAACTCACCATGCCACTTACTAGATACTTTGGAATGTCTACTTTCCAAAAAGGGGTCATTTGGGGGGTATTTGTACTTTGCTGACTTGTTAGGGTCTCAAGAAATGAGATAGGCCATCAGTACATCAGGTGTGATCAGTTTTCAGTGATTTGCACCATA
The DNA here is from genome assembly GCA_018402905.1 of Glandirana rugosa. Taxonomy (NCBI): domain Eukaryota; kingdom Metazoa; phylum Chordata; class Amphibia; order Anura; family Ranidae; genus Glandirana; species Glandirana rugosa. The sequence goes on from BLSH010312981.1 coordinate 52,851, forward strand.
GGTTGTAGACTCTCTAACTTTCACAAAGACCAGATATTATACACTATTTTGGGTTATTTTTACCAAAGATATGTAACATTATAAATTGTGGCCAAACTAATTTGCAATATTTTATAACAAAAACGAAGAAAAATGTGTTTTTTTTCAAAATTTTCGGTCTTTTTTTAATTATGGCGCAAAAAATAAAAAACCCAGTGGTGATTAAATACCACCAAAATAAAGCTCTATTTGTGTGAAAAAAAGGACGCTGATTTCATATGGGTACAGTGTTGCATGACCGTGTAATTGTCATTCAAAATATGAGCGCACTGAAAGCTGAAAATTGGTCTGGGCAGGAGGGGGGTTTAAGTGCCCAGTAAGCAAGTGGTTAAAAAGAGTAAACACAGTTGATCGATAATAAATGGCTTCAGCCAAACACTAACCATGAGTGAAAAAATGTTTTAGTGCTATCACTCATATTCTCTGAAAAATAGCCAAGAAATCATAAATTCTGCCAGGGTATGTAAACTTATGAGCACAACTGTATATATATATATATATATATATATATATATATATATATATATATATATACACACATACACTGTATATATATATTCTTACCCTGCATGCACTGGCTGTATATAGTCTACACTGAATGCAGAGTATATCTATATATATATATTGTTAGGAGAAAATCGGCATCTTTTGGACTTTTAGCGCCTATGCGCGTGCCTGTGCGCGTTCGAGCGCACCTGTGCACGTCCACGCGCGCGCCTATGCACGTTCGTGCGCTCCCGTGCACGCGCCAGAAACGGTGCTAAACGGTGCTGTTTGAACCTTCTGCACCTGTCAGAAAGTGCTGTCCATTCTACAGCATCTGAGTACCTCTGAGCCCCAGCTCTGTTCCTGTTTCCAGTACCTGTGACTCTTCCTGTTCCCTGTTCGACCCGCCCTGACCTGATCTGCTGTTTATCTGCCTGCACCGACCCCGGCTATCCACGACCATCCTATTGTCTGACCCTTCTGTACCGCTGCTGCCAGTCTGTTAACGAACTGTGCTTTGACTTGACCATTCTCTTGCCTGACCCCTTGTACCGCACAGCTAGCCAGTTGCCGACCCAGCCTGTATTACCAATCTTCTGACCTGCACGACCATCTGGAGCTTCACACCACCACCAGTGACCATCCAGCCCTCGTGCCATCCCACTCTCTTGGACTCCCTGTCTGCTCTACCAGGGGTCCCTGAATCGGGTGCACAAGAGCGGTTGTTCCCTGCACACGCCAGACTCCACCACCACGACCGTGACAGTAATGGATAGCCATGTCCGAGTCTGCACAGTTAACACCCTCTGCTATGGATGAGCTGTGCATCCACTTGGCCGGCTCACACAAGCAGTGAAGAACTTGCACGATGGCAACACCCGGCTGGAGGAGCAAGTACGTGAGCTCTCCACTCCCTCTGCACCTGGAGGGGGAGCTGCAGGAGCCCGCGCCATTGTGGCTCTGCCATCTGAGCCTAAGGTCCCCCTTCCCAACAAGCTCACGAGGGATCAGAGAAAATTCAGGGCCTTCCGCAGCTCCTGTGAGCTATACTTTGTCCTACAGTCCTGCACCTTTTCTTTGGAGACCACTAAAGTGGGACTTGTGATCTCTCTGCTACAGGGGGAACCTCAGACCTGGGCTCATTGGCTCTGCGAACAAAGAGCGCCAAAAGTCGCAACCCTGAGTGCCTTCTTTGACGCCATGGCCAAGTTGTACCTGGACCCCCACCTTGCAGCCACAGCTGAGGCCATCCTGCACGCCCTGCAGCAGGGCCGACGCCCCACTGAGGACTACGTAACAATTTCACCTGGGACTGTCAGAGCCATTAAAGGATGAGCTTGCTCACGTCGGGGTGCCCACGACCCTGGAAGCCCTCATAAACTTGGCTATCCAAATTGACCGGAGGCTCTGGAAACTTTGGGCTGAATGAGCTGCGGGAACACCTACCGTCCAACGCCTGACATGGATGATGCCCCGGGTCCCCAGTCATACAGCTCCTGTACCTGCCACGTCCACACCAGTTGACCCACGTGAGCCGATGCAGATTGACCTTCTGCACCCGTCTCTCACCCCGGAAGAGAGACAACGGCGCTGTGCTCTGAGCCTGTGTCTGTACTGTGGGGAACCCGGACATATGGTGTGGACCTGTCCTGCCAAAGCCTGTAAGTGGCACCATCGGACTAACCAGGAGGCGACCCCTGTCAGTAGTAATGTTCTCACCTGACTCTCCTTGTCTCATTTCATTTGCACATTTCATTTGCCCAGAGAGAGCATCCAAGTGCCGGAAATTATTGATTCAAGGGCGTTTAGCTGTTTTGTGGACCAGGCCTTTGCCCAGCTACACCAGATGCCCCTGCAACCCAAAGGCGCATAAAATGACTATTCGCCTGGCCGACGGGATGGCCATCAAATCCGGGCAAGTAACCATGGAAACCCAGCCTATACCTATACCAGAGCCAGTATGTCACGATGCTAACCCGCATAGCAACATACAGAGCCGTGGTGATCTCCTGACTTCTAAAGTGTGAGAGTACAGAGGGCACTATGGTGTCTTTTTTTCTCTCTTTTATGGACGACATAAAAATGGGTGATACGGGATCAACTTTATACAGATCGTGAACGAGCATGAACGGTAACCGGCCGGGCCCCTGGAGGATACGGTGGATTGCGCTATTTACTCATATCTGAGTCCCCCCCTCCTCCTTTTCCTCATATCTGGCCCTTGAGGCCAGCAGGGGGCGCTCTGTATGAACTTATTTATAACTCGATCTGCATTTACTATTCTGTCTGAATATACCAGCCCCATCATATCTACTGGCTTTAGACATATGCACATTTTGGTTCACAATAGATAGCATGCCAGGTACAGCTGGCACATGATTTATTAGTATTCATTATCATACATATATATATATATATATATATATATATATATATATATATATATATATCTATATCCTTTGCAATTCTCTCGTGGTTTTTGCACATCCAATTTTTGAAGTCTCTGGTCCTATATATACTTTCACAATTAACCCAGGATTTGCAAAAATCGCATATAAAGGGAATAGCACCATACACCCCACACTACCTCAATACATGCACATTTTTGCACATATTTGCACATCTTTGCCTTTTTTTTTTTTGCACATTTGCATAATTGCACATTTTTTTTTGCATTTTTCATATTGGAAATTCCTGGTTATGTACATCTGCACAATTTATTCAGGATTTGCATAATTTGCACATGACTCCTCAATAGGAGCGGCACTACCCATCCCATCTCATCGTATCTACACAATTTACAACTGCACATTTTGCACAAACTTGCATAGTTGTAAGACAATATTATTTTTTGTTTTTTTGCACAGTGTTTTGGTAGCGCCAATCTGCCATACCAATTTTAGTTTTATCCACTCACTACCCTGTAGTGTTTTTTGGCAGGGCAGCAGCCAATTGGGCACTATTTAACTTTGAGGTTTTTATTCATCATATTTTGGGTTATATATTTTATAATTATTATTTTTTTGATTTATAACCACTACTTAATCCAAGGGATATAGGGGTCCCCCCCTTCCTTTTGGTAGTTTGTTGCACGGTACTACCCCTTCCTTTCTTCTACAGCCTATACCTGTATCCGCAGCCGAGGGGCACCAAGAACTACTCATCATTGATGTTATTGCCTCACCTCTGTTCCCCATCATCTTGGGGCTTCCTTGGCTCTGGGCGCATAGCCCCAACATAAACTGGTCCTCTGGACATATACAGTTCCTGCCCCCGTACTGTGGCCAACACTGCCTGCTCCCATCCCAGGACGTTGGCCCCTTACTCCTGAGCCTAGACTCTGAGCCTGACCCGGAAACCCACCAAGCTGTCCCTACATTCTACCATAAGTACCTGGACGTATTTAGCAAAAAGGGGACAGACCAACTACCACCACACAGGTCTTATGATTGCCCCATTGAGTTGCTCCCTGGAATGGAGGTCCCCTTCGGCCTCATCTATCCGTTGTCTGAACTTGAACTGTCGGCCCTCAAGGCCTATTTATATGAAAACTTGGCCAAGGGGTTCATCCGACCATCCACATCCCCTGTCGGGGCAGGTAAGTTTGTCGAGAAGAAAGACCACACCCTCCACCCTTGCATAGACTAGAGGGACCTGAACCAAATCACGGTTAAAAATCTATATCCTCTCACGCTTGTTCCAGAACTCTTTCAGAGGCTAGGGTCAGCCACCGTGTTCACCAAGCTGGATCTCCGAGGGGCTTATAACCTGATCAGCATCCAAGAGGGCGACGAGTGGAAAACAGCATTCCGGACTTGTTTTGGCCACTATGAGTACCTTGTCATGCCCTTCGGACTCTGCAACGCCCCAGCCACATTCCAGCACTTGGTCAAAGACGTCTTTCAAGATTACCTGGATCTTTTTGTTATCATCTATCTCGATGATATCCTAATTTTTTCATCCTCCATGCAAGAGCACCACCAACATGTCCGCTGTGTCCTCAGCTGGTTGCGGCAACACAGGTTATACGCCAATGCAGAAAAGTGCGCCTTCGAGCGCTCCAGTATCCCATTCCTTGGACTGATCCTGTCGGTTACTAGAGTTACAATGGACCCTCAGAAGGTCACAGCTATTCTAGACTGACCAGCACCAGTGGATAAGAAAGGGGTGCAACGCTTTGTAGGGTTCTTTAACTTCTACAGGAGATTCATCAGGGGATTCTCGGCCATCGTCGCCCCCATCACCCAACTTACAAAGCAGGGTCAGCGGTTCCAGTGATCTTCTGAGGCGCAAAAAACCTTCCAAACCCTGAAGAAGCTCTTCACAACAGCACACATCCTTAAACATCTAGGTGCCACTCTACCCTACATCCTGGAGGTTGACGCCTCAGAGGCGGCCGTGGGAGCTGTTCTCTCCCACAGGCAGGGAACGAAGGCATTCCTTCACCCCGTAGCCTTCTTCTCCCACAAACTCTCAGCTCCAGAGAAGAACTATGATGTGGGGGACAGGGAGCTGCTGGCCATCAAGGCTGCTTTGGAGGAATGGTGCTACCTACTGGAAGGAGCTCAGCACCCCATCCTGTTCTATATGGATCATAAGAATCTAGAGTACCTCAGGACGGCCAAGAGGCTCAAACCCCGTCAGGTCCGCTGGGTGCTCTTTTTCTCTAGATTCCAATTCCATTTGACATACAGGCCTGGGTTGAAGAACACCAAACCCGATGCCCTATCCCCCATGTTTTCTAAACCCGGAAAATCTGCCTCTCCTGACACCATCTTACAGCCTAGAAATTTCTTGCTTACTCAGGATGACCTACTCTCCCAGATGTGGAGAACCTCAACTTACTCTTCTGGATCACCTAACCAAAGACTGACCTGGAAGGATGGTCTCTGGTGGCACAAGAACCAAACTTTCGTGCCCAAAGAACTGCGCCCAGCCATCTTGAAACTCTGCCATGACCACAAATTAGCTGGGCACTTTGGCATGCGGAAAACCACAGAACTTGTGCTACGCTCTTTTTGGCGGCCATTACTTGCTGAGGACTGTCAGGCCTACGTCTGCTCCTGCCCTACATGGGCCAGGAACAAAACAGACAAAACCAAGGCTTGGGGGCTGTTGAAACCTCTTCCTATCCCCGAGCGGCCTTGGTCCAAGATCACAATGAACTTTATAGTGGAGCTGCCCCCAGCTAATGGGCATACCACAATCTTCGGTATGTGGATCGGCTGACTAAAATGGCTCATTTTCTCCCAATGAAAGGCACCCCCACTGCAAAAGAGACCTTGGAGATCTTCATCAAGGAAGTTGTCCGGCTACATGGCATCCCAGACAACATAATGTCTGATAGAGGAGTTCAGTTCACCTCCCGCTTTTGGAGAGCCCTCTGTTCTGCCCTGCAAATTGATCTCTCCTTCTCGACGGCCTACCACCCGCAAACTAATGGCCAGACCGAGAGGACAAACCTAACTCTAAAACAGTACCTCTGCTGTTTCTCATCCTACTCCCAAAATGATTGGTGCACGTTACTACCTCTGGCAGAGATACGCCTATAATAATTCAGTGCACTCCTCAACAAAGCAATCACCCTTCTGGGCCAACTACAGCTTCCACCCCACGGTGCTTCCCAGCTTAGCAGGGGAAACTGCGGTACCAGCAGTACAGGAGTCCTCCCAGTTCATCTGAACCAACTGGAAGCTGCTGCAAGAGACACTTACTAAAACACAAGAACTGAGCAAGGCCGCTTTTGATAAAAAGAAATTTGGTGAACTCGACCTGCAACCTGGCGACAAGACCTGGCTGTCTACAAAGAACCTGAGATTGTCTTGTCCGTCCAAAAAGTTGGGTCCGCGTTTCATTGGCCCCTTCTCTGTCAAGAGAAAGATCAACCAGGTCTCCTACGAGTTGGAACTTCCTCCTTCCCTGCGTGTACACCCCGGAACCCTTCCCCAATAGAGCTAACGCTCCCCCTGCCCCTGCCCTGATCGACGGTGAAGAGGAATTTGAGGTTGAGTCAATACTCGACTGCAGGAAGAGGGGTGGCAGGATCCAGTATCTCATAAAGTGGAAGGGTTACGGCCCAGAGGAAAGCTCTTGGGAACAGGAAGCCAATCTCCATGCGGATGACTGTATCCAAGCCTTCAAAGACATCAATCTGGCCAAGCTGGGCATCTGGAGGGGGGCAGTGTTAGGAGAAAGTTGGCATCTTTTGGACTTTTAGCGCCTATGCTGGCGCCCGCGTGCTCCCGTGTGCACGCACATGCCGGAAACGGCACCAAACTGTGATATTTGAACCCTCTGCACCTGTCAGCAAGTGCTGTCCGTTCTACAGCATCTGAGTACCTCTGAGCCCCAGCTCTGTTCCTGTTTCCAGTACCTGTGACCCTTCCTGTTTCCTGTTCGTCCCGGCCTGACCTGATCTGCTGTTTATCTGCCTGCACCGACCTCGGCTATCTACGACCATCTGATTGTCTGACCCTTCTGTACCGCTGCTGCCAGCCTGTTAATGAACTTTGCTTGGACTTGACCACACTCTTGCCTGACCCCTTGTACCGCACAGCCAGCCAGTTGCCGACCCAGCCTGTACGACTAATCTTCTGACCTGCACAACCATCTGGAGTTTCACACCACCACCAGTGACCATCCAGCCCTCGTGCAATCCCGCACTCTTTGACTCCCTGTCTGCTCTACCAGGGGTCCCTGAATCGGGTGCGCAAGAGCAGTTGTTCCCTGCACATGCCAGACTCCACCACCAGGACTGTGACATATATATACTATGCTGTACATATATATTAATACACCACCTGAAGTTTAATTTTACACTGTACACCACCGAATGCACTGTCTATATAGTCTACACTCAATGCAGTGTGTATATATATATATATATATATATATATATATATATATTTTGTAAATATTTTATTCTATCTTTTCATGTGACAACACTGAAGAAATGACACTTTGCTACAATGTAAAGTAGTGAGTGTACAGCTTGTATAACAGTGTAAATTTGATGTACCCTCAAAATAACTCAACACACAGCCAATAATGTCTAAACCGCTGGCAACAAAAGTGAGTACACCCCTAAGTGAAAATGTCTATTGGGCACAAAGTGTCAATATTTTGTGTGGCCACCATTATTCTCCAGCATTGCCATAACCCTCTTGGGCATGGAGTTCACCAGAGCTTCACAGGTTGCACTGGAGTCCTCTTCCACTCCTCCATGATGACATAATGGAGCTGGTGGATCTTAGAAACCTTGCGCTCCTCCACTTTCCCTTTGTGGATGCCCCACAGATGGTCAATAGGGTTTAGGTCTGGAGACATGCTTGGCCAGCACATTACCTTTACCTTCAGCATCTTTAGCAAGGCAGTGGTCATCTTGGAGGTGTGTTTGGGGTCATTATCATGTTGGAATACTTCCCTGTGATGCAGTCTCCGAAGGGAGGGGATCATGCTCTGCTTCAGTATGTCACAGTACATGTTGGCATTCATGGTTCCCTCAATGAACTGTAGTTTCCCAGTGCCAGTTGCTCTCGTGCAGCCCCAGACCATGACACTCCCACCACCATGCTTGACTGTAGGCAAGACACACTTGTCTTTGTACTTTTCCCCTGGTTGCCGCCACACACGCTTGATACTATCTGAAACAAATAACTTTATCTTGGTCTCATCAGACCACATGACATGGTTCCAGTAATTCATGTCCTTAGTCTACTTGTCTTCAGCAAACTGTGGGCTTTCTTGTGCATCATCTTTAGAAGATGCTTCCTTTTGGGATGACAGCAATGCAGACCAATTTGATGCAGTGTGCGGCGTATGGTCTGAGCACTGACAGGCTGACCCCCCACCCCTTCAACCTCTACAGCAATTCCTGCAGCACTCATACATCTATTTCCCAAAGACAACCTCTGCATATAACGCTGAGCACGTGCAATTAACTTCTTTGGTCGACCATGGCGAGGCCTGTTCTGAGTGGAGTCTGTCCTGTTAAACCACTGTATGGTCTTGGCCACCATGCTGCAGCTCAGTTTCAGGGTCTTGGAAATATTCTTATAGCCTAGACCATCAATGTATGTAGAGCAACAATCAGATCCTCAGAGAGTTGCCATGTTGAACTTCCAGTGACCAGTATGAGAGAGTGAGAGCAATAACATCAAATTTATCACACCTGCTTCCCATTCACACATGAGGCCTTGTAACACTAACAAGTTGCATGACACTGGGGACGGAAAATGGCTAATTGCGCCCAATTTGGGCATTTTTACTTAGGGGTGTACTCACTTTTGTTGCCAGTGGTTTAGACATTAATGACTGTGTGTTGAGTTATTTTGAGTGGTCAGCAAATTTACACTGTTATACAAGCTGTACACTTACTACTTTACATTGTAGCAAAGTGTAATTTATTCAGTGTTGTCACATGAAAAGATATAATAAAATGTTTCCTAAATTGTGAGTGGTGTATTCACTTTTGTGATACTAGGCTGTATATATATATGTTTATTGAATAAACATAGATAAAAACATTTCACATAGAATGTGCATGACCTATTAGTTAAAATTACACCAACATAAAGCAATGATGTATATGATATTACTCCCGCCAACACGTTTCAGAGTGTAAACATCTCTTTCCTTTAGGGGTATTTGGAGATTGATCAGCTATCTCACTCTTGCTCTGCTTGCAGGCAGACAGGTATAGTTTTCCAGTGCCTTCCGTGAGCTACTGCTGCTACTGCAGCCCCTCCTGCCTGCTCATTTTTTTTTTATTTCCTAGTATCTATTACATTTGGGTACTAACCCCCCTATCATCTCTGGGAGGCCAACAAGGAGAGGAAGACTTCCCATGCCACTATAAGGGGCCCAGCAGCGTCTGTGTTCACAGGCAAAGGTGGATGTGGTCCCTCCTCAGGCAGGGCGCATTTGTCTTTGTTTAGAGCTGTTGCGAGCAATGCTGTATCTTGGCCTAGGCCGACAAGGCCCAGGCCTAGGGCGGCACTTTGCAGGGGGGCAGCACAAAAAGAGTCCTCGCCGGCTTGCACTCTTAGTGTAACGCCAGTCTTATGGGGTGGACTGGGCCGGGAGGCAAAACGGTCTGGCACCCCCATAAAGCAGCTGGGCAGGGCCGCCATCAGGGGGGGACAAGCCAGACATATGTAGGGGACCCGGGCATCCCGAGGGGCCTAGGCGGCGGACCCCAACAAATGAGTTGTTGTGCTACCCCATAGCCAAACAGGAAGTGTGAGGAAAGCTCTGCAAATTAAGGGAATCCACCCGCCCCCCCCCCCAAGAACTAGTGTCCCCAATGTAAAATTTCAAGGTGGAAGGGGTGTGGCCTTAACAGGAAGGGGTGGCTCATTTTTAAATTAAGGGGTGCACGAGTTTAGTCAGGTCTAGGGCAGCACAAAACCTAAATACACTGCTGGTTGCGAGGGCTATACAGACACAACATACAGAGGAGGTGGTAGACTGGCTTACTAAACTATCCTCATCCTCCAAGCTGACATTTGTTTGCAGTCTGCAGCACTTGCCAAAGTGGCCTATTCTGTCTCGTTCTACAGCTACTCCTGCCATAGCCCCAGCATCATACCCATACAGGGTGGCTGTGGGTTTACGGGCGGCTGCCCCCCCTGTGTCCCCCCACCTACAGACGCCCGTAAACCCACAGCCACCCTGTATGGGTCATTCCTGTCCCTACATCCTGCCTGCACGGACAACTGACCGCATGTAAGCCTGGACAAACAAGCACAATCAAGCCACCTTAATGGAAATTGTGGCTGGGAAATTCAGTGCAGATGCATGGTCATAGGTGCCACCTCCGCTACACCTGGAAGCAAGAGACTGTTCAGTCGGTGGTGTGGCGACTGACACAGGCTTCTGCACCAAGCAGCTTCTGAGGGAAGTTAGCTCAGTCTAACAAGGCAACCAGGTATCCCTGCAATCTAACAGACTAGGTCAGCAAATTTTGTGAATGGAAGAGGCAAGTAATTGAAGTTACGATCTTCCAGTGTATGACCTCTAACAATCGGTTTGCAGGAGATACGGAACATCAGCATTCTGGGGAGGCAATTAGCTGAGCCTGTGACAAACTCACCTCTTCCCCAGTACAGCCTGTCTTGAACTGCACAAACCTCAGTGAGGTGGAGGAGCCAGCCACGCCAACTCCAGGCATCCCGGTCAATACATCCCCTCCTCTACCATATTCGGGTAGAGACCGACCACACATAGAAGATCGGTCTCCCCGCTCCTATATGGAGGTGTAGGAGGGAAAACACAAGCTTCTATACACTCACCGTGTGGATACCTGAAGGGATTGACTTCCAAGGTTTTTTCATCAGAGGACAGGATCCCATACAGCACAACTTTTTCCTTACCCAGATTGAGTCCCAGTGACAAGAGTCTAACAACGCATGGATTCACATCATCTGCCATACTGACCCAATCATTGGATGGAATTATACAGCCGCCAACAAGGAGCTCTGGTGTACCAACCATAATTGCATCTCAGGATCGGCATTGGGTTGAGACCCTCTGGAAACAGGTCTCCCCATTATTATACCTCAAGTACAGCCAGGAATTCGACAAACTGTGAGTTACAATCATATGGTCAACACCCAGGCTTGGGACTCTCTACCGGGACATTGTATACATAGGTCACTGTGGGTAGGGGGGAGCAGGTGTCAGGACATCTATAGGGGAAACACACGGGGGGGCCACCCAGCAGGGGGAGGTCTCCCATGAGGGCACTCTGATCCCTCTCCACAGAGGGGAGTGCCCCCAGTGGGATACATAGGTCATCAGCCCCCCACATACTCAGAGGGGGTTGCCTGAGGGGCACAACAGCCTTTAAGGGAAAAGGGAGAGGGAGGGTGGGAGGATGCGGATCTGGACACCACAAAGGGGTAAGAATCTATTGTCATGAGACAAATTTGTAATAAATATACAGTTGACTAGATAATGGAGGAGCAGTTTTTTTGTTTTTTTTGCCTTTGATATATTGTTAATTCATAACTGCACCCCCCCTCAAATTGAGGGCTAGCGCTGTCTATGTATATACACATTGGTTGGTCTCCCAGTATTTGTGTGTTTTTGTCAATTATGAAAATCAAGCATGCAGCTCCAATCTGTGTATACGCTATATACCTGAATCCGTCATTAATCTTCAATCGACAGTGACGGCCTTGTTCCAGGAACTGGTACCATCTTTCCAGAGTGAACGTCTCGAGATAGATTGGGTCCACAAAGCCTTGACTCCACGCAAATCGGAGGGCCCTCCATGTGACATTTTCATGAAGATGTATTTTTATCACAGGAAAAAGCAACTCCTGTCTGTAGCTTGACATAGAGAGTCCCTTTCTTTCCAGGGCCGTGCTTATCAGTTATTTTCTGATCTTTCTCAGCAGACCATCACCAAACATCAAGCCCTAAAACCGCCCCTGCAGGTCTACTCATTGGTAGTGTTGAGCGAACCCGGACTGTAACGTTCGGGTCCGTACCGAACTTTAGGGTGTCCGTGGCACGGACCCGGACCCGGACATTTCAAAAATCGTTCGGGTTCGGTCCGGGGTTCTGCTATTTTACTCCACGTGTTGAGAAGCTGCAGGGCAGCCAATCAACAAGCGTTTCACTGGTTTGCCCTTAGAAGCCATCACAGCCATGCCTACTAATGGCATGGCTGTGATTGGCCGGTGCATCATGTGACCCAGCCTCTTTATAAGCTGGAGTCACAGTGCTGCAGTCACATGCTCCTTGGGTTAGTATAGGGAAAGGTAGCTGACGGTGTGAGGGACAGATTTTAGCCATTTTAAGACCTGATCCTGCATCCTGAGATAGATTACTTTACTACTGCTGTCTGTGCTGTTGCTCTGAGGACAGATAGCAGAAATTAGAGATT